>VZQC01004423.1:107898-190063 GCA_009823505.1 Rhizomys pruinosus
CCAAGTCAATAGAATTCTGATGAAGGGGAATATCACAAAGACAATGAAAAAAATCCAGACAATCATACAGGAATACTTCAAAAACCTATATGTAACCAAATTTGAACACCTAAAAGAAATGGATGAATAGCTGAAATCCTGGGAATCGCCAAAGCTAAACCAAGAAGAGATTGACAGCTTAAACACATAATATACAAAGAAATTGAAAATATAACAAGAAATCTCCCAAATAAAAAAAAAGTCCAGGCCCAGATGGTTTCACAGCAGAATTCTATAAAACATTTAAAGAGGGCTTACAACCATTATTACTCTAACTGTTCAGAAGGATACAAGCAGAGAGAAATCTCTCAGATTCCTTCTATGAAGCCAGCATCACTCTAATACCAAAACCAGGCAAAGATACAAAAAAAAAAAAAAAGAGAGAACTATAGACCCACCTCAGAAATGAACTCAGATGCAAAAATTCTCAACAAAATACTAACAAACCGCATACAGACCCACATCAAAAAGATCATCTGTCATGACCAAGTTGGATTCATACCATAGATGCAGGGATGTTTCAACATACGAAAATCAGTAAGCGAAGTAACACAATCCCAGAAAAACAAACAATGAATGGGATCTCTCATCTGTTGATTCTAGCACCAAGTACCTGGTTGTAAGACAAACTGAGCAATATTAATTTTATATTCCTTGTGATCTGAAAACAACTGTGCTCTTATATTGTACATCCCTAGACAGGTTCTAGAATTAATCTACCATTTATTTTTAGACTTTGTATTTTTTATATATGGGTGGAGGGTATGTATGCATATTTTAGAGTAATATAAAATCAAAATGGAAAAATGCAAATCATGAAATATGATATGGAAATAATACACAGTTTGTTTTCAGACGACATAACTTTAGTATAGGTGTGATGTATCAGGCTGGTGTAACTTAGCCTTTCTGAGTGCTTAGCAGCCATACTTACCACCTATACCAATTCAGCCAAGGGACCTAAGGATAACTTTGTTCCTTGCCCTCAGAGGCCAACTAAGTACCAGGGGACTATGCATGAGGGCATCTATTGAAATGTCTTGCAAATTTGAGTAACCAGTCTTCCTGTGCAGGGAGGTCTTGGAGATCCACTAATGGAACTTCAGCCAGTGTCCAGTCTATAAAGAGGAAAGTCTTCTCATGCTTCAAAAGGGAAGCCTGGTCTAGCAAGACCTGACTTTGTCTTCAAGTGGATGGAACTGGTAAATGAAAAGCTAAAAGGAGCCAGGGGCTCCCTCCCAACCCCACCCAAAAAAAAAAAAAACACAAGAGACCCCTGTTGACGAGATCCTCAACTGACCTCAAGAAAACAAAAACCTTGGTTAATCTGTGCTATGTGGCCTTAAACATCCAAAAGGAAAGTATAACCAGAAATAAAAAATCAGTAAGGCCTGAGAAATTGTACTTCAGATATAAAACTTGAGATCTTAGTACAAAGACAAAAAGAAAAAAAAAAGGCACTGTTGTTTTGCCTGTCTTCATTTCTTACTGTCAAGTGCACCTACTCTGTGGCTGCCACTACTTTTGCCATCCCTCAAAGACATGAGACACTGCTTTTCAACCTTCCAATATGGAGTGAAGACTCATGTCTTTCCAAGAATCCTCCATAACTTCAATGCCAGATGGGGACTGCTGAGCCATCCAGCTTGTGTACTGAGCAGCTATTGAGATTTCAGCCTCTTCAAAGTATAGACTGTCATTCTTGGACTGCCCCAGCTGTGTCATGGAGACAAGTACAGGAAGATAAAGACAGGATGCAATGCTTACTGGACCTCATTTGGGTGACCATAGGAAGGAAAGACCCCAGTGTGTAGCACAAGGGCAGGATTGATGGTTGTTTGGGCTTGCTAAGGAGGAGCCTTCAAACATTTCCCTAAGGAAAACATGGTAACTTTTAGCCTCATTTAAAAAAAAAGAAATAAAAACAAAGAAAATCCTCCAATCCAGGTGATATGTGTATATATGTGTGTATATATATGTATTACATATATATATATATGTGTGTGTGTGTGTGTGTGTGTGTGTGTGGAGAGAGAGAGAGAGAGAGAGAGAGAGAGAGAGAGAGAAGTGATACAAGTTGGAGAGAACAAAAGAATGGGGGTGGGGGACAACTGTAACAGTGAAGTTCTCCCAAAAACAAAAAGTTTCTGCTTTGAACGAAACTCTGAAAAGACTCAGAAAAAGATTCAAGACATGTATGGCAGGGTGCAGGTGAGGTGGGGGTCATGGAAAGGGAAGTGACTCTAAATTGGATTGAAAAATTATATATGATGTATGAAAAAGTTTAAAAACAATAAAAAATATACTAAAAAATTGCGCCCTGTGTTTTCTGGTTTGTTAAAAACCAAATTAATCTCACTGAGGTTGCAACCCAGAATGTCCTGGTCCAGTATCAGACCATCCCTGAACGGCATCTAGAGGAATGTGACACCACTGTCCCGTTTTAATAAAAACAAAGGTGGAGCTGTGAGGTTTAATATCTCATTTGGCTGGAGCATTAAGGGGGCCTGGCCTTTGCCCTGACTACCTGCAAAGGCTGTGGGTAAAGCCAACCCCCCAGCCCCCCACCCCCACTCACCAAATTGATAGACCAGCCCTACAGCCCTGTTTTGAGGATTCAGGCAAATGGCTCCACATTTCTGCCCTATCTAAGAGCACATCTTCGTTTAGCAAATTGAGTGGAGCCAATGGCGACTCGCATAAACACGAGACACCATGAATTTCTTGGGCGCTTCCTCACCCCCATTCTCACCTCAGAAGCCTGCCAAATGTTGGTATATAAGACCTCCAACTCCTGCAAATAAAGGAGTTATTCCCTCTCTTGGAATTTGCTCCCAGGTCATTCCTTTCTTTGATCCATCTTAAGCTCATCCTGAATTCTTGCCCTCCCCCTCCCTGCCTCTGCTTGTGTCTCAGTGCATGACCAGCCAAATGTGCACTGAGGAACTGACAGCCTGCTCTCAGACACAGAGGAAGCAACATCCCCACAGTACCTTTCATAGTGGCTGCACTGCTCTGCATCCCTATCAACAGTGAATGACTGTTCCCCTTTCTCCACACCCTCACCAGCATCTTGTGACCTTCATTCTCTTGATTTTAGCCAATCTGAGTGGGGTAAGATGGAATCTTAAAGTGGCTTTTATCAGCATTTCTCAAATTACTAAGGATGTTGAACAGCTTTGTCAAAGGCCTTTCTGCATCTATTGATATGACCATGTGATTTTTGTCTTCAAGTCCATTTATATGTTTTATGATATCTATTGATTTACATATGTTGAATCACCCCTGCATCTCTGGAATAAAGCCTACCTAATCAAGGTAGATGATTTTTTTTATGTGCATCAAAATACTGCAGTGTATGAGTATTGTGTTGAGTGTCTTTGCTTCTATGTTCACTAAGGATATGGGCCCATAATTTTATTTCTTTGTTGTACATTTACCTGGTTTTGGTATTAGAGTGATGCTGTCTTCATACAAGGAGAATGAAAGTTCTCCCTCTGATTCTATATTTTTGAATAGTTTGAGCAGTATTGATTGTAGATCTTCTTTGAATGCCTGGTAGAATTCTGCCATTAAGCCATCAGGGCATGGGCTTTTTTTTTTTTTTTTTTTTGCATGGGCTTTTTTTAATCAGGGGGTTTTTGCATTACTATTTTAATTTCTTCCTTTGTTATTGGTCTGTCTAAGCTGTTGACCTTTTTTGGGTTAACTGTGGTGGCATCCATGACTCTAGAAATTCATCCATTTAATTTAAGTTTTCAAATTTAATGGAGGATAGATTTTTAAAGTATTCCCTTACACTGTTCTGGATTTTTTGGTGTTTGTTGTGATGTTTCCCATTTCATCTCTAATGCTCTTTCTTTCTTTTGGTTAGCTGGGCCAAGGGTCTATCTATCTTGTTTAACCTTTCAAAGAACCAGCTTTTAGATTAATTGATTTTTATACTGTTTTCTTTCATTTTAATTCGTTAATTTCTCCTCTGATTTTTGTTATTTCTTCTCATGTACTAGGTTTGGGGTTCATTTGTTCTTGCATTTCCAGAGTCTTGAATTGTGCTGCTAAGTCTTTTACATATGCTCTTTGTGATTTTGATTTGTTTGTTTGTTTGTCTGTTTTTTGAGATAGGGTCTCCACGTGGCCCCAGCTGTCCTGGAACTCACTATGTAGACCAGGTTGGCCTTGAACTCACAGAGGTCTCCCTGCCTCTGCCTCCTGAGTGCTGGGATTAAAGGCATGCACAACCATGCCCAGCCTATATCTGATTTTTTAATGTAGGCGCTAAGAGTTATAAATTTCCCTCTTAGGACTGCTTTAAGGTGTCCCAGAAGTTTTGTTGCATTGTATTCTCATTTTCATTTACTTCCAAGAATATTTTTATGTCTTTCTTAGTTTCTTCTTTAACCCATTGATCATTCAGGAGTGTGTGGTTTAATCTCCATGAGTTCCTGTGGGTTTTGGAGCTTCCTTTGATGTTGTTTACAAACTTTATTGCACTGTAGTCTGATAGAATGCATGGAATTATTTCAATTTTTTTAATTTGTTGAGCTTTCTTTTGTGTCCCAGGATGTGATCAATTTTAGAAAAGTTTGCATGGGTCTCTGCATAGAAAGTGAATTCTTTGGTACATGGGTGCAATATTCTGTAGATGTCTGTTAGTCCATTTCTTCTAAGGTGTTATTTAATTCAGATGTCTCTCTATTCTTTGACCAATTGATCTGTCTATTGAAGAGAGTTGGGTATTGAAGTCATCTGTTATTACTGAATTGGATTTAATCTGTGTTGAATCCTGGTGTACTGTTTTTATGAATTTGGGTGGACCAGAATTTGGTGCATATATATTCATGATTGTAATATCTTCTTGGACAATTGTTCCTTTGATTAGAATGAAGTGACCCCTTTTATCTCTTCTGACTAGTTTTAATTTTGAGTCTAGTTTGTCAGATATTAGGATTACAATGCCTGCTTCCTTTTTAGAGCCATTTGCTTGGACTGTTTTTTCCATCATTTCACCCTAAGGTAGGTGAAGATGAGTTTCTTGAAGACAACAAGAAGATGGATTTTCCTTTTTGATCCATTCTGCTAATCTGTGTCTTTCGATAAGGGAGGTGAACCATTGATATTTAATGGTATTATTGAAAGGTGTGTATTGGATACTGTCAATTGAATTTCTTTAAGTTTGTGGATCTATTTTGAATTTCCAATACTATACCTTCCTGTATTTTCTTTCTGTACCCTCTTGAGTATGCTAATTCATGTCTTCAGTCCTTTCTATTGTTTCAAGTATTTTGTGTAGGGCTAGTTTGGTAGACATGAATTCTTTCAGCCTATTCATGTCATGAAAATTTTTCTGTTCTCCTTCAACCTCGATAGAGAGTTTTGCTTGATAGAGTATTTGGGATTGGCATCCAAGATCATTCAGAACTGGGAATACTTTAGTCCAGGCTCTTCTGGCTTTCACAGTTTGCATTGAAAAGTCAGCTGTGGTTCTGATGGGTTTTCCTTTATTTGTGGCTTATCGTTTTTCTGTGCAGCCTTCAATACCTTCTCTTTGTTATTGTTTTTTATTGAATGTCTTTACTATGATATGCCGTGGTGATTTTCTGTTCTGGTCATGTCTAGTTGGTGTGCTATGTGCTTCTTGAATCTCTGTAGGTGATTCTTTCCTTAATTTTGGAAAGTTTTCTTCTATAATCATCTTGAAGATCTGTTCAATGCCATTGGCCTGAGATTCTTCTCCTTCATTATGCCTATAATTCTTAGATTTGGTCTTCTCATGTTGCCCACATTTCCAGCACATTCCATTTTTTTTTATTTTACATAGTCTTTGCTTAAGGATGCAAGAACTTTTACTTTGTCATCTAGTCTTGATAAACTGTTTTCTGTTTCATTCATTCCACATGTGAGTCTTTTTGCTGTTGTTTCCAGTTGGCCTATTGGGTTCTTCAAATTCATGCAGATTTCTGTTTGGATTTTCCTTGATATTTCTATCTCTTTTGTGAATTTGGTTTTTAAGTCATAATTTTTTAATATTTCATTAGCTGCATATTTGTATTTTCCTGAGCTTACATCATAAGTTCTTTGAGTTGTTTTTCTGTGTTTTCTTTCATTTCTTTTATCATGTTTATAAAGGTTCTTTTAAGTTCTGAGTCCAGTGGATTTTACTGGGGACATATTCTTTTTGTTTTTTGTATTATTTGTGTTTTTACATTGCTCTTTGGACATATGGATGTTCTTTATTGGTTATCTTACCAGTAGGTATTTCTGTTTGGCTTTTGTTTAATTGAGTCAGTTTTCTGTTGCTGTGATAAAACCACCATGACCAAGGGAACTTATAAAAGGAAGAGTTTATTTGAGCTTACGATTGACAGTTCCAGGGAATTAAGAGTCCATTGTTGTGGGGAGGCATGATGGCCAGGGCTGGAGCAGAAAGCTGAGGTTCACATCTTCCAATGAGCACAGGAAGCTGAGAGAGAGAGAGAGAGCCACTGGAGACTAGCAAGGTTTGTTAAACTCTCTAAGCCCACCCCCAGCGAATTACTTCCTCTAGCATGGCCATATCTTCTAAGACCTCCCAAAACAGTGCCACCAACTGGGGACAAAATGTCTGAATACTTGAGGCCCATGGGGGACATTTTCATTCAAACCGCCACAATGTATTTATATTGTTAATATAGCTTGATTACTTTTATTCTGAGTTCTAGGTAGGCAGAACTGTCCAGTAGATCAAGAGCCAAGGAACATGGGGATTGGGATTAATTTAGGTGGTGCTTAGCAAGCAAGTTTTGATTTACCAGTGGCCTACATAGGATGATACTGTCTGGCAGATCAGGTGTGCCAGAAGAGATAGGGTTTGTAATACCTGAAGAGGGACTGAGCCACCTGTGGTAGGGTGGTTGGCAACTAGAGGTAAAGGATTTAGTCCAGAGAAGGGATTGGTGACTGTGAGGATCCTAGTCTGGGTGAGAACAGGGTGAGGGTGTGGGAGAAGGATGGAATAGAGTGGCTGGTGGGTGGGGTCTGACTTACCAAGGTCCTCCCTGGGGCAGGTCTGTGAGGGGATTGGTGTCTGTGGGGATCCTAGTCTGGGCCGGGCGTGGTGGCGCACGCCTTTAATCCTAGCACTTGGGAGGCAGAGGCAGGCGGATCTTTGTGAGTTCAAGGCCAGCCTGGTCTACAGAGTGAGTTCCAGGCCAGCTGGGGCTACAGGGAGACCCTGTCTCGAAAAGACCAAAAAAAAAGAAAAAAAAAAAAGAAATTTTGAAATCTTTAAGAAGACAAACCTAGCATATAGAATTTGAAGTCCAAGCTAGCGGTCACCCCTAGTGGTAGGTATGGGCAGCTCACAATCACCTGTAACTCCAGTTCAGGGCATCCAATCCAACATCCTCTTCCAGCCTCCAAGGGCACCTGCACTCGAGTGCACAGGCACACAGGCACACAGACAAAAATAATAATAATAATAATAATAATAATAATAATAATAATAATAATTTTTTTAAATTTCTAATCTTAAAAAAAGAACACTCATACTATGGCTTTTAGGAGTGTAATTGGTAAATCACCTAGGAAAACTAGCACTACCCAATAAAGCATAATGAATTATTATTAAATCTTATGATGTCTTTTGTGTACAATATCTCTTTTAGTTTTACCTAAAGCAATATACAGTATTCATCAATGCTTCATACTCCACCAGTTATGGCTGTCTAGCTACAAATTTTATTCTAAATATCATATTGCTTCAAAGTATGCATATATACATGCCAAACATATACCAAAATTATGATGTCTGAGAACAAACTATAGGTTAATTCCAAAACATGTTTAGGGAAAAATAGCATCAAAAAAGACTGGCTCAAAGAACTGACTGAAATGGTAAACTTCTGCCCAAAACAGTAAACTTCTACATGGAGAAATCTTTTTTAAAAAGACTGAGAAAAAGATACAAAACATGTATGGCAGAATGCATGAACTCTGGTGGGGAAGGGGAGCACAGAAAGGGTATAAATTTTATTAAGAAATGTATCCAGGCATGGTGGCACATGCCTTTAATCCCAGCACTCAGGAGGCAGAGGCAGGTGGATCTCTGTGAGTTCAAAGCCAGCCTGGTCTACAGAGCGAGCTTCAGGCCAGCTGGAACTAAAGGGAGACCCTGTCTCAAAAACACCGAAAGAAAGAAAGAAAGAAAGAAAGAAAGAAAGAAAGAAAGGAAGGAAGGAAGGAAGGAAGGAAGGGAAACAGGACGGAAGAAGGAAGGAAGGAAGGAAGGAAGGACGAAGGAAGGAGGAAGGAAGAGAAGGAAGAAAAATGTTGTATCAAAGGCACAAAAATTTCAATTAAAAAATAGTGTCATGGGTCTGGGAGATGCCTAGCGGTTTTAGAGCACTGGACTGGGGGTGTGAGAGATGGCCTAAGCGGTTAAGAGCGCCGACTGCTCTTACAGAGGACCTGTGTTTCGATCCCCAGCACCCACATGGCGGCCGAGAGCCGTCTGAAACTCACATTCCAGGACGAACTCCAGTCCAGGGGAATCCGAGACCCTCTTCTGACCGCCGCGGCATTGAACGACAAGGGTGCACAGACTTGCATGCAGGGCAGTACATTCACACACATACAGAACTAAATAAAATTAATAAAAAAAAAAAAAAAAAAAAAAGCACTGACTGCTCTTGCAAAGCCCGGGTTCCTCCCAGCACCCACATGGCGGCTAAGAACCATCTGTAACTCCAATTCCAGGAGAACTCCAGTTCCAGGGGAATCCGAGACCCTCTTCTGACCTCTGTGGCATTGCACAACACGGGTGCACAAACCTACATGCAGACAGTATATTCATACACATACAAAAATAAACTTAAAAAATTTTAAAAAGCGGCTAAGAACCATCTGTAACTCCAATTCCAGGAGAACTCCAGTTCCAGGGGAATCCGAGACCCTCTTCTGACTTCTGTGGCATTGTACAACATGGGTGCACAAACCTACATGCAGACAGTACATTCATACACACACAAAAATAAACTTAAAAAAATTTTTTTAAAGATTTAAATAAAAAATAGTGTCAGGGCTGGAGAGATGGCCTAGCGGTTAAGAGTGCCGACTGCTCTTACAGAGGACCCGGGTTCGATCCCCAGCACCCACATGGCGGCCGAGAACCGTCTGAAACTCCAATTCCAGGAGAACTCCAGCTCCAGGGGAATCCGACGCCCACTTCTGAACTCCGCGGCATTGCACGACACGGGTGCACAGACTCGCATGCAGACAGTACATTCGTACACATACAGAAATAAAAAATAAAAAATAAAAAAATTAATTAAAAAAAAATAGTGTCACATCAAATGACAATTTTTATCTTTTTTGTTTCATATCAGTGCCTTATATAAAAGAAAAGCTAACACAAAAGAATATCTTAATCATCTCTAAACTTAGTTCATAATTATTACTCTTCTTAAAAAGAAATATGCATACTTACCTGGTAAGGGAGATACCATAATCATGAAGGTGGTTTTCCCATGGCAAGGCTTATCCATTGCACTCTGGATGTGCTGACCCCTGCAATTTACCCAAATGTGGAAAATCAACTGCATAATTTGTGGTAGTGGGGGACTGCATTTGACTCTCCCCTGTAAAATAAATAAATAAATAAATAAACATTTATTTAGTTATTAATTTATTAATCTGATTATTTAAGTCCCTTGGGAAATAAAAGTTTACACATGTTAATATGATAGCAAGTTATCATATCTCATTGGATAAGTAACGCATGTTTGTAAGCAACATTTTACTTAAAAGGAATGAAAGTTGGGGGCTCAGGGGCATAGAGATGGGGGCTTTGGCCAGACCACCTGGAGCAAAGGGTAGGTGCTGGGTGCTTCAGCCAGGCAGATTACTGGATTATTGGATAATTGGATTATTGGCTTGTGCAGTGGTAGGAGCAGAGTTGCCCAGCCAATCAGAACACAGGTGGGCCTATTGCCACTAGGGAACTCGGGTACATAGAGATGGGGGCTTCAGCCAGAACACCTGGAGCACAGGATACCAGCACGTGGGCTAAGTGAGCATTCCCACACATGCACACACCAACTGGAATTGAGGAGCTAGTGTCCAAGTAGAACTACAATAGTGATTCCAGGGCACAAGGCAATAAATGAAACAGCGAACCTGACACAACTCCAGTTCCGCAACACCAAGCCCCACAACCAACCTAGTGGAACTGGCTGGCAGGAAGCAGGGTGAGCACAGTGCTCATCAGGATACCACCCCAGTTGTTTCCTACACAGTTTTTGGAGAACCTTCAGAACAGAAAGAGAAGAGTGAGCTAGACCTTCTAATATATGACCAAAATTGAAACCTAGACAAGTCAACACTCCATAAACAAGGAAAAAAACAATGAAGACATCTGAAGAAAACAAGAAAAGCAAGTCTTCAACACACTGAAGAAACATTTAAGATTCACATCAGAATAGAAACAGAAAACAAACCCACATGCCAAAAACACAATGAAAGAAAAACATAGGAAAAGTGCAAAATAATTCCACACCAAACTCTACCAACCCTATAGGAGATTCCTACAAGGAGATCTCCCTAGAGGTAACCCAGGACACAGATCTTAGAAGAACAATTGTAGACATACTCAAAGAAATCAAAGAATATAAAGAATAAATCAGAGACCCAAGAGGATAAAAAAAACTCAGGAAGGACCTAGAGGGAGAGAATGACAAACTTTGGAAAGAACTAAAGGGAGAGAATGACAAACTCCAGAAGAACTAGAGGGAGAGAATGACAAACTCTGGAAAGAAGTGGAAACACTGAAAAATCCCATGCTCAAATAAAAAAGGAAAGCAACCAGTGAAGCAAGGAGCTACAGGAAGAGATTGAGAAGCTCCAAAAGGAAGTGGAAATACTAAAGAAATCACAGGTTGAAATGAAAAAGGAAATAGAAGACTCATCCAATCAAGAGAATAGGATGAGAAAAGGCCTCAGAAGCAGAATGGAAGAGGCAGAAAAAAGAATATCAGACTGAAAAGATAACACAGAACAACTAATAAGCTCAAGTAAAGATTATGAAAAATTTAAAAATACACCAGAGTGGAACAACCAGGAAATGTACAACACTGTGAAAAGACAAACCTCCACATTATAGGGATGGGGGAGGAGAAGAACCCCAAGAGAATGGTATTGAGCATATATTCAACAGAATAATAAATGAAAATTTCCCCAAAATAAAAAAAAGACAAACCCATACAAATACAAGAAGCACATAGAACACCAAATAGACAAGATTGGAAAAGAAACACCCCATGCCATATCATATCATAGTTAAAACGCTAAATGTCCAAAACAAAGACACAATTTTGACAGCCACAAGAGAAAAACTTGTCCAACCATAAGGCAGGGTTGAAGCTCATGCCTAACCCCAAATCCATCCTGTAGATCTGCCAAACTTCAATTCATAGTCGTGGTCCCAGCAAATCACAGATTGCAATATGTGGATTCCCTTCAATGCTGAATTCACCACCTGAACCATGTGACTGAGAGATAGATAGACTCAAACCAGAACAAAAGAGTAGCTATGCATAACCATAGAGCCCAGCTACCAGTATCTCCTGGATAGGACATAATACAACCTGAATTTGAGAGATGTTTGTGGAGTAAACGTTTCTGACTCTTCCCAAGTGACCCCTGAGGACCAGATCTTCAACTGACCTAGAGAAAACAAAAACTTTGGTTCATCTGAGCTTACTGTGTGGCCTTAAACATCAAAAGGAAAGTATAAACAGAAAAAAAGGATCAGGCTGGTATAACTTTAGCCTTTCTGGATGCTTAATGACCATACTTAATGCCCATACCAGTTTGACTGAGGGACTTAACGGATAACTATGCTCCTTGCCCTCAGAGGTCAACTAAGTTTCAGGGGACTATGCATGGGGGCATCTCTTGAAATGTCCTGCAAATGTGAGTCACCAGTCTTCCTGTACAGGGAGGTCTTGGAGATCCACTAATGGTACTTCAGCCAGTGTCCAGTCTATAAAGAGGAAAGTCTGCTCATGCTTCAAAAAGGGAAGCCTGGTCTAGCAAGACCTGACTTTGTCCTCGAGTGGATGGAACTGATAAATGAAAAGCCAAAAGGCTTGCTCTTATGCAGCCCACGTGTGTGTGTGTGTGTGTGTGTGTATGTGTGTGTGTGTGTGTGTGTATTTTGTGAATGGGGAGGCTGGAGGCCAACCTCAGGTAGTGTTCCTCCCCAGAACTGCGATTACAAGCATGTTTCATTATGCCTGACTGTTTACATCAGTTCTGGGGATGGAGCTCAGATTCTCACACTTGCAAAACAAACACTCTACCAACTGTACTGTCTTCCCAGAAATTTGCTAGTTTTGATATTGCACTCAAACCACCAGAAGTTATGGCCAAGTGTGACATAAGTACTTAGTTAAGATTGAAGATCTTGAGGTTTGATAACATAGCTATTTATACCAGTCTTTGTAGTTTATTTTTGGATATGGTTGCCTATGTAAAATAAGTCTGCCTAGGAATTTTGAGCAGACTACCTGTTGTGGCATTTAAACCAATGGCTACTATAGCCACTGTAGTGGGACAGTACACTTTAAGCCCAGGTCTGTCACAGCCAACACAGTCGAGACTAGAGGTTATTGAGGGTCTGCCTCAAGGTTTCCAGATGGTGAGCTTGTTACTTGATAGAGTGATACAAGTTGTCCTCCTCCAGATCTCAGAAAGGACCCATGTCACAACCCTTATGTTGGTCAAACTACTCAGTTCTGTGGTGATAACAGGCTGGAATTGAGACACAATGTCCATAATTAAGTCTGAAATCAGTCTTAATACACATACACATAAAAAATTAAAAAGGGGGAGCTGGAGAGATGGCCTAGTGGTTAAGAGCACCGACTGCTCTTGCAGAAGACCTGGGATCAATCCCCAGCACCTACATGGCGGCTGAGAACTGTCTGAAACTCCAATTCCAGGAGAACTCCAGTTCCAGGGGAATCTGACACCCTCTTCTGACCTCTGCGGCATTGCACAACACGGGTGCACAGACCTGCATGCAGACAGTACATTCATACACATAGGGAAAAATAAATAAAAAAAATTTTTTAAAGCAAAGAAAAGGTGTTAAACATGTGAATGGAAAAGACAGGAATGGAAAATGTGATTCCATTGAAAGTAAAATATGGCACTAGAAATCACTGACCCTTTATGAAGACCTCAGCAGACATAGAGAATGGCATGCACAGTGGACTGAAAATAAGGGATGATTACACAGATTTGCAAATGGGTTTGTACTGGAAAGAAGAAAAGTTCCCAGAGAGGCTGCATCTGCCAGTGAAGAAGCTGCTGCCACATTTCCAGCAGAACTGAAGAAGTTGATTAAGAAGAAGGACCCCACCCATCAGAACTCTTCAACTGTGATGAAACACAAACAGTGACCACTGTTGCATATATGATCACAAGTGACGACTGGGACTGCTGAGGAATCCTCCCTCATCAAAGTTTTCACTGCCCACAGTTTTATTACCCATGGTGGACTCTGAGCTGAAAATATTCCATGGAAAAAAATCCATAGATAAACAATTCATGAGGTTTCAATGACGTATCTTTCTAAGTAATGTGGGGAGATCTCGTGCTGTCCTGCTCCATGCAGTCCAGGACATGAATCATCACTCTACCCAGCATATCCACACTTGTATACATTTCCCACCCATTAGTCACTCAGCGATTCTTCTGGTTATCTGATACACTGCTGTGACATCACAGTGCTTGTACTCAAATAACCCTTGTTTTATATAATGATGGCCCCAAAACAGGAGAGTAGTGTTTTGGATATGCCAAAAGAACTTGTAAAGTCTTCGTAACTTTTAGGAGTTCTAAACCTTATCACGGGTATGTGTGTGTAGAGAAAAACAGTTTATATAGCATTTGATGCTACCCACAGTTTGAGACATCCACTGAGGATCTTAGAATGTATTCCATTTGGATATGAGTGGAGGCTACTCATGATTAAAGCCATTTTAACTATTTGTTCAGTGAAGTTCAATTTGAAAAGGAATTCAATGATCTGGAGATAAACCAGGGTTTAAGTGACTGGCACTGGTGCACAAAATAGATCAGCACCAGGCAAAAATGTACTTCTTCTGAATATAACGGAAAGAATAAGGGAAAACTGGAAATGGTGGAGGGGCCCTATGGGGGAAATTAGAGGATCAGGTTATATAATGTTATGGTTCAAATGGGAAATGTACCCCTGAAGGCGCGTGTGTTTAACAATTGTGCCACTTGGTGGCGCTGTTTCGGGAAGTTATGGAATCTTTAGGTTAACCTTACTGGAGGAAGTCCCTCTCTAGAGGTGGGCTTTGAGACTTCATAGCTTTGTCCCACTCCCGTGCCTCTCTCTCTCTCTCTCTCTCTCTCTCTCTCTCTCTCTCTCTCTCCTAAAATGTAATCAGCCAGCTTCTTGCTCACATTGCCACGCCTTCTCCATAATGGCTCTCCCTCCGGAACTTACTGTTTCTTCATTAAGTTGCTTTTGGTCTTGATATTTTATCACAGCCACAGAAAACTAACTAATACCCATCTCAAAAATATTGTTTTTGCTAGGTGTAGTGTAATACACCTTTAGTTCCAGCACTCAGGAGGCAGAAGCAGAGCGATTTCCGTGAGTTTAAGGCCAGCCTGGTCTATATAGCAAGTTCCAGGCCACATGATGAAACCCAGTCTCAAAAAAAAAAAAAAAAGTTATATATTATCTTCATCTCAGAGAATTTCTCCTTGCTTTATGAGCCCAGCTGGCTGGAGTCCACACTTGCATGTGTTGACAAGGAGACATTGCTATTCAAAATCCTAAAGGAATGCTGAGAAGGACAGGCACAATCCCTCCAGAGGTTAAACTATGACTTTTGTAGATGAAATTTTGCTTCCATATGCCTTTCTCACTTCACGTCTTCTTTCTAGAAAGCCTAATCCTGCTTCTGCCCAATGAAGGACCAATATCGCAGAATCAATGATGTCTACACAAAGACATCCAGTCTGTATTAAGACAGGTAATAAATGGAAGGTCAGGAATTGCAGCTGATGAAGAGATCCTAGAATGAAAACTAACATTCAAGAAGGGAGTGATCATTCTTTTTCTTTTTTAAGATAATATCTGAGTCGGGGCGGGAGGGATGGCCTAGCGGTTAAGAGCACTGACCGCTCTTGCAGAGGACCTGGGTTCGACCCCCAGCACCCACATGGTGGCTGAGAACCGTCTGTAACACCAATTCCAGGAGAACTCCAGGTCTAGGGGAATCCGACACCTCTTCTGACCTCCACGGCATTGCATGACACGGGTGCACAGACCTACATGCAGACAATACATTCATACACATAAAAAATAAATAAATAAATAAAATTTTTAAAAAATTGAAAACATAATTTTTAAAAAAGATAATATCTGAGTGTACTGAGGCAGGGGGAGGGAGCCTCCAATTCAAGGACAGCCTGGGCTACACAACCACAAAAACATCAAAAAAGAAAAGAAAGCCTGACTACAGCTCAGAGGATGAACTGGCACTGAGGAATGACTGAAGAGACCCTAACACAAATGACAGAATATATGAACTATGGGGGACAGGGAGGTATTGTGGGAGGATGCAATGGAGGAGTGTGTATAAAGGCAATTAAGACATTGAGAAGTTATGTATGAAATACACAGAAGTGACACATGACGTCGTGCTGCAGTGGCCAGAGGAGAAGATGGCAGTCTCCACAGTTCCAGGGGAATCTTATGCCTTCTTCTGACCTCTGGCATTACACGACATGGGTGCACTTACATACATTGGAGAAGTTAAAATTCTCCATAATTTTCACTTGTTGGGAGAACTTGAAGAAGGACAAAAGGGCGTAGGCAATGGTATGGTGAGCTAGGGCCTCGAAGATGATGAAGACATGACACTTACAAGGTGAACGGGCATGATTATCAGGACACCAAGGACAAACTATGAAAGCAGAATATATAGCCTGAAAGTAGAACATAGACCTAAATACCCAGAAGCTTCTCCATCAGTTAGATTTGTGCCAAAAATTAATATGAATGGAATAAATGAATTCCAGTGGAATGGTGGATGCACAGAACATACCAGGATTACCAAAATGGCAAGATTCCTATAGCATTAAAGTTGTGCTTCAGGGGCTGGAGAGATGGCTCAGAGGTTAAGAGCACCGAGTGCTCTTGCAAAGGACCCGGGTTCAATTCTCAGCACCCATATGGTGGCTAAGAACTGTCTTTAACTCCAGTTCCAGGGGAATCCGACGCCCTCTTCTGACCTCTGTGGCATTGAATGACACGGGTGCACCAAACTACATGCAGACCGTACACTCATACACATAAAAATAATAATAATAGGGCTGGAGAGATGGCCTAGCGGTTAAGAGCGCCGACCGCTCTTACAGAGGACCCGGGTTCTATCCCCAGCACCCACATGGCGGCTGAGAACCGTCTGAAACTCCAATTCCAGGAGAACTCCAGTTCCAGGGGAATCTGACACCCTCTTCTGACCTCCGCAGCATTGCACGACACGGGTGCACAGACCTGCATGCAGACAGTACATTGATACACATACAGAAATAAATAAAATTTAAAATAATAATAATAATAATAACAATAACAATAATAATAATAATAATAAAGTTGTGCTTCAAGAGCTAAGACAACTAATGATGTCCAAAGAAAACATGAAACTTCCACAGCTACCAGAAGGACAGACGAACCACAATTAATTTTAGTGGATCTCAAACTTGTCTTAAATCAACAACCTTCTACTCATGTTAATATCTTGATTAAATATCACAATAAAAAATACCCATACATTAAGTAAAAGAATTCCAGCTGGTGAACAGGATCTGGACATTTGTAAGAATATATTAATATGTGTATACCTATTATGCATTCAGGTAACAGGAGGAAATGTGCAGCAGAATTTTTCTTTCTCTTGTTACAGTGTTGTCATTTAAACATAAACCTGTAGTACTCAAAACTGAATTCAGATTCCAAGCCAAAATCATGGCCAAAAACATGGCCAGGAATGTCAGGTGGAAATTTTCATGTTTCTGAAAACTAGAATCTCAAGAAGGAAGAACATAAATGGCATGTTTTATCCATTTTACCTAGAAAGCTGCAGTGGAAATGGTTTAAAGTAGCAGGTACAATGGATATTGTCACAAATTGTGTTAATTTTTGAAGAGGTGTGGATGCTGACTACTAATAGTATCAAAAATAGGTTCAGGGTGGGTTTGATACCTGTATTTATAATAAAAAGATGTTTGTCATACAGATGAATTTCTGTTAAAGACTATTCCCTTTTGTTACATTTAAGAGACATAATTTTTGTTTACAATCTTTGTTTAATAAGCCATGCTTTTTAATATTTTATTTACTTATTTATTGTTTTTTATGTGTATAACTGTACTGTCTGCATGTAGGTTGATGGTGCACCCGTGTCCTGCAATGCCTCGGAGGTCAGAAGAGAGTGTCAGAGTCCCCTGGAACTGGAGTTAAAGATGGTTCTTAGCCGCCATGTGGGTGCTGGGAATCGAACCCCAGTCCTCTGCAAGAGCAGTCAGTGCTCTTAACCACTGAGCCGTCTCTCCAGCCCCAGTAAACCATACTTTTAAGTTTTAAGTGAAGTCAACAAAAAGGAAATAGGTGTGTGGACATGTAACTCTGAGATCAAAGTTCTTCTTAAAATGTAAATAAAAAGTGGAATGTGTCCTCAAAAAAAAAAATTCAATTCAAAAAAACACAGAGAGATGGAGATATCTCAGAGTAAAAGAATACTATTCCTAGCCATCTTTTTCATGCATGGCACTAATTCAACAGCAATATAAGAAGATACTCCAGGCACTATTTCCACTTGATGAGAACTGAACTAAGGCTATATAACAATTACCTGCAGTAGGATTAAGAGACCAGGAAAGAAGCCATTGCAATTCCCTGATGAGCTGCCTAGATAATAGTGAGTTGGGGACAATTTTTCAGTCACATTTTTGTCATTGTGCTTAACGTGCTGATTCTAGGAGGAATCTTGCCTTTGAACTTCCATGAATACAACTGTGACTAGCAGCTAACAGCTGTCACATTACATAATTGTCAACCAGGATGACACATTGCTGGTTGTCATGAAACAATTGTCACATGTCAATAATGATTTTTTTCTGGAACTTCAAAAAATTAATTATGGGAAGCTTTTGGGATGCTTGAATTAAATGGCACCAAGGAATTGAACGCACCTCCCTTGCAGGCTCTTAGGAACACACAGCTCATTTCTGGTGCACACCGGCTGGTGCCATAATCATGTTTGGCAGAAACACTGAGGCTCTCATATTGGATGTTGGTTCATTGTGTTAACTGGAAATGAAGGCTTAGAGTTTGATTATACAAGTTGAGACAAGTAGGCATGACTTTTCTGAAGCCTCACTGTCGTGCTCTAACCGGTCACAAGAGGGAGTCCTTCTCCAGGAAACTGGCTGAACTTGGCACATAGCCCAGAAATAGAATGAAGCTGTGTTTGGATGGATTACACATTGTACTAAACTGACTCAGCACCTTGCTTGTCATTAACTCAGGGTAGGAGAACACATACCCACTGAGGAAGGAGCAGTCCCCATGCTGTTAGTGATGGCATCTGCTATCCTAAGCATTGGTACCCAGTTGTGCCACAGGCTCAGGCAGGAGAACACTTCAGCCAACCTCAACCATGGCATCTGGCAATGTAACCAATAAGCATGGCATTTAGTACTATTCCCTCAGAACAACAGCATCACTGCAACAGGGAACTCCCGGTGCTGCCACTGGTCAAGTTTGGGTCAATGTTGGATTATCCCCCATAGAAACCAGATGGGCAGTGGGCCACAGTAATACCTGGAGCCTGAGGTAGTATCAAGTTGACCCTTAGTAGGTGAAGGGCCATAAGGCACTAAGATTACATGAAATCTAGAATCTGTTAAGCAGTGACTCATTGTACTGGTTATGGGAAATTCATAGTTTATGAGAAAATAGCATTTTTATTAGAAAGGTCAGGAAGTTGACGTGATTTAAAAAGAAAAACCCATATGTTCCCTCTGCCATGGATATGAAAGAATAAAGAATTTTCAGACTGTCTTGTTCTATAATGTAATGCCACAGACTGGATAATTTATAAAGAACAGAAATTTATGTCCCACAATTGTGGAGGCTGTGGAGGTCAAGACCAAGTCAACAGCACTGAGTGAAGGACTTCTTTCTGTGTAAGAACATGAAGGAAGACATCACACACTCTGCCCAAATCTCTCTTCCTCTCTTCATGAAGTCACTAATCCCATAAGAACAGTCCCACCCTCATTCCTTCATCTAACCCTAATTACTTCCAAAAGGTCCTACTTCCAAAGACCACCACATATTGTGGATTCAATTTGCTACACATGATGCTTTAGGAGATGCACGCAAACCATAGCCTGAGCTGAGTTAGAGAGTTAGTGGAAGCGAGGCAGAAGCATAAAATCCTTGACAGAATAAAAAGGTATTTTAAGTCCAATGACAGTATCCAGTTCCAATTTTCACAGGTACATATTGGCCAAAGAAAGAAAAGACATTAGCTTTAAGAAAGTTTATATATATATATATATATATATATATATATATATATATATATATCAATGCCACTGATGAGGATTTTTTAAGATTTTGTTTTGTTTTGTTTTGTTTTAGGTATATGAGTGTTTTTGCATGTAGGTATGTACACCACGTGTGTGAAATGAAAAGGGTTCAGATCCCCTGGAACTGGAGTTACAAGTGATCATGAACCACCATGTGGGTGCTAGAAACCAAACCCAGGTCCTCTGCAAGAACAGCCAGTGTTCTCAATTGCTGAGTCATCTCTCCAGTGCAGGAAAAAAAGAAAGCAGAGAAAAAGCTCAACTAAAAAAAAGTACAGAGAAAATACTCAATTGAAAAAAATATAACAAGTCTTATAAGGAAATATACATCCTTGTGGTCACATAATTTTAAATATCTATTTTGTACAAGATTATTATAGAAACTATTATGTGTGGAATTAATTTTGGAGGTACAGTGGCTCATGTGTGTAATGCCAGCACTCAGGAAGCTGAGGCAGGAGGACTGTCATGAATATAAGGCCAGCCTGGGCTACAAAGTGAACTCCAGGCCAGCCTGAAATACAGTATGAGACCCTATCTCAAAACAAATCATCCAAGAGGCCGAGGATGGAGGGACAAGGAAAGGCCAGTGTTGGTGAAAGGGTGAAAGTTGAAGAAGGACAGGTGGGATAGAGCCTGGTGGTCTATTGCATAGCATGGTAACTACAATAAATAACAATATATTATCAAAAGGATTAAATGTTAAGACCACAAAAATGGTAAGTATTTGAGGTAATGGATATGTTAGCTAGATTTGATCAGACCATGGCGTACACTGAAATATCAGTATACTCTGTAAGTACATATCATTGTTATTTCTCTTTTTCGGATTTATTTATTTTTATTTTATGTCTGTCAATATTTTGCCTTCTGTACAGATGTGCATCACATGTGAGCAGTACCCACAGAGGCCAGAAGGGGGCAGCAGATACCCTGGAACTAAAGTTAGAGATGAGATGGTTGTTAGCTTCCATGTGGTTGCTGGGGGCTGAACCCAGGTCAACTACAAGAGTAGCCAGTGCTCTTTATAACTAAGCCATCTCTCCAGCCCCTATATTATTTCTTAAATGCCTAAGGAAAACATGGTTTAAAAAAAAGTAGTTGAAAATTTTGGAGGTAAACCAGAGGAAAAGAATAGATTATAATTTTTCCTCAACTCAAGAAAACCTGAGGGTTGGACTCTCAGTTTTATTCTCTGCAACAGTAAAATTCAAGGACAATATAGGAATGTGGCAGATCTATAATAAGCTAGGATCTTGCTATGAAAGGAACCAGCAGGCTATACCTGTTTGCTGATTGCCTATTGATGCCTGATAAGAAACAACATCTGGAAATAGCTAGAAATAAATACCAAAAAGGACCACAAGACCATCAGGATGCAAAGGACAAAGGAACCCCAGATCTAGTGCAGTACCTGAGCCAAGATAACCTGGCTCATTCACTGTGATTACTTGCACTTAATGTGAAATGTGTGGATCCAGGAAGATGAACTAGCTGAAGATCTAACTACCATGTGCGGTTGTCTTGGTCTGTTTGCTATTGCTACAGTGAAATACCTGAGACTGGATAATTTGGAAAGGAACTCTCATGTTGGCTCATGGTTGTGGAGATCAGGAAGTCCAGGAGCAGGACACTAGCATCTGGTGAAGGCATGGTGCAGCTTGATCTCAAGACAGGAAAAATAGCAGGACACGTGGGTTTGTGCAAAACCTGAGGGGTGGCATCACTTTGTAAAAAAGCCACTGAGGGGCTGGAGAGATGGCTCAGAGGTTAAGAGCACCAACTACTCTTGCAGAGGACCAAGGTTCCATTCCCAGCACCCACATGGCAGTTAAGAACCATCTTTAATTCCAGTTCCAGGGGAATCCAATGCCCTCTTCTGACCTCCGCGGCATTGCACGACATGGGTGCACCAACCTACATGCAGACAGTACACTCATAAACATAAAAAATAAATAAGCCGGGCGTGGTGGAGCATGCCTTTAATCCTAGAACTTGGGAGGCAGAGGCAAGCAGATCTTTGTGAGTTCAAGGCCAGCCTGGTCTACAGAGTGAGTTCCAGGACAGGTGGGGCTACAGGGAGACCCTGTCTTGAAAAGACCAAAAAATAATAATAATAAATTAATAAATAAAAATTTTTTAAAAGCCACTGTAGGGATTGGTGAGACAGCTGAGCAGGTCTGGGCAAGCGTAAGGACTGGAGTTCAATCCCTAGAATGTATGTAAATTAGCAAGTGAGTATAGTAGCCCACTTGTCATTCCAACCCCAGACAGAAAGTGGAGACAGAAGATGGCCAGTGAGCTTTGGGTTGATTGAGACCCTGCCTCAGTGAATAAGATGGAAGGAAATCATTCCATAATCAACCTTAGGGCCTCCAAATGCACGCATATGTACACACACATGTCCCCCACACACATGTCCCACACACACATGCAAACATACACACACACACACACACACACACACACACACATCACCACTAACAAAAATCTAGAAAAAGGAAAAAGGAAAACAAAAAGAACCTCCTCAAGTGAGAATTAATTCAGTTCCTTGAGAATGGCATGAATCTCCTCATGAAAGTGAAGCCCATGTATGTGACCTTTCAATTCTCCATGCTGGGACAGCGAGGACCTAACTTCAACAGAAGTTTCAGAAGGAAAACACAAAACCCATATCATAGCAGATGTGTTTCCTGGCATTCAGCTTACTGTGAGGCTAAGTCAATTTTGGGCTGGGTGAAGTTTAAGGTTTATTTTTAGTTTTTAATTATGGGTATGTGTGTGAGTCTGCGTGTGGGTCTGTGCACCTGTGTGTACAGTACACACAGAGTCTAGAAGAGGGTCATGGGCCTTCTGGGGATAGAGTGACAGGGGGTTGTGAGTTGTCCAAGATGAGTGTTCAGAACTGAACCCAGGTCCTCTGCAAGAGCAGTACGCACTCTTAACCACAGTGAGCCATCTCTATAGCCAGTACCATAATCCTTTTTTCTGCCTCTTAGCTAGTATTTATTACTTATTGATTTCTTTATTTTTGTGCTGAAGATTGAACTCAGGCATTTATGCATGCTAAATACAAGTTTTACCACTGCTCTACCCCCTACTTTTTTTGTTTCAATATATATTTTTATTGAATTTTTGTGGCTTTCATAATACATCTTAATCATATGTAGCCCCCTACCTCTTCTATCCACTCCCTCCATGCATTTTTCATATATGTTAAGGACTATCAAGTCAAGTTTGTATACCCAGATGTTCTGTGGTGTAAATTCATCCATTGGAGATTGTTCAGCCTATCTAGTGTCACTTCCTTAAAGAGGATCAACTCTCCCTCACCCAGCAGTGATCAGCTGCTGTGTGAGATGGATTTAATTGTCAACTTGACACACCTGCTTAGAGGGAGCCTTAATTGGGGCATTTCTTCCTTTGGACTGGCCTGTGGCCATGTCTGTGGGGTATTTTCTTGATTGCTGAGTGATGTGGGAGGGCCCAGACCACTGTGGGCGGTACCACTCCTGGGCAGCTTGTTGTGTACTGTATAAGAAAGCAGGCTGAGCATAGACCAGGGGAGCAAGCCAGTAAGCAGTGTTCCTCCATGGCCTGTGCTTCAGCTCCTGCCTCCGGGTTCCTGCCCTGAGTTCCTACCTTGGGCTCCCTGAGTGATGAACTGTGACCCAGGAGATGTGAGCTGAATAAACCCTTTCCTCCCCAAGTTGGCACTGATCAGAGTGTTTTGTCACAATTGAAAGTAAACTATAACAGCTGCCAAGAGTTCCTCACCAGAGTTGTGGCCTCCATCCATGCTAGAATATTGAAAGGTTCTATCTTGCACAGCTCTTGAGCAGGTAACCAGAGGTTATATGAGTTTGTGAGTGCAATGGCCATGTCATCTCCAGAAAACCACTCTTCCCCATCCTCCTGTTCTTATATTCTTTCCACCAACTCTTCCACCATGTTCCCTGAGCCTTGGAGAGGGAGGATGATATAGATGTCCCATTAAGGTCTGAGCACTCAACATTTAATCTTGGTACTCTGACTACTTAGGAGCCTCTGAATTAACTTCTACCCATTGCAAAAAGAAACTTCTCTGATCAACATTAGGGGTGCTTGGGGTTTTGGCTGTGAAAATGTCCTCTGCTCTGGACCACATCCTTGACTTGAAGACAGCTGTCCTCTCCTCATGCTGTAGCAATGTAGCAGAAGTCCTAAAGGAATGAACTCTGGGGCCAAGAATGGTGGCACATGCCTTTAATCCTAGAACTTGGGAGGCAGAGCCAGGTGGATCTTTGTGAGTTCAAGGCCAGCCTGGTCTACAGAGTGAGTTCCAGGATAGCTAGGGCTACAAGGAAACCCTGTCTCAAAAAGACAAAAAAAATGAACTCTGGGGTAGGAAGTCCCCAGAGAGCTCAAGATGAAGTCCTGGAATCAAAGGAGGATGACCTTTTCTCCTGGGAAGATATTTCATATTTTACATATTTACATATTTTACCCTCATAAATGAATATGGTCATTTATTTGTATTCACACTTTAGAGACTGATCAGCTTACACTGTAAAATATATGTATTTTCTGACTTTTGTTTAAATATACATTCTTCCTGTCCTCTGTCTCAATTCTTCCTCTGTTTAAACCTAAAGCTCATGTCAGTGCCCTGCAGACAGATTTAGGGGTTACTGAACCCCTTTGTTGGTTCCTCTTCCCAAGGAGCCATATTGTTTAAATCTTGTTCTGCTTTTCACTGTTCCCCTTTTCTTTAAATGGGGTACTAGTGGGTAACCAAAAGCAGAGGCAGTGGCCAATGTTGTTTGAGAGTCCATGGGACCCTTGGTTAACAGCTTCTAGAGAAGGAGCCTGTGGTGATTTGAATTAGAATGTCCCCATAGGCTTCATGTATTCAGAAATTTTGTTCCCAGTTGGTGGCGCTGTTTTCAGTAGGCCTTAGAAGGTGTGGCCATGCTGAAGGAAGTATGTCACTGGCGGCGGGCTTAGAGAGTTCAACAAGCCTTGCAAGTCTCCAGTCTCTCTCTCTCTCTCTCTCTCTCTCTCTCTCTCTCTCTCTCTCTCTCTCTCCCTCTCTCTCTNTCTCTCTCTCTCCCTGTCTCTCTCCTTCCTGTGCTCATTGGACGATGAGAACCTCAGCTTTCTGCTCCAGCCCCTGCCACCATGCCTCCCTACCACAATGGACTCTAATTCCCTGGAACCATCAATTGTAAGCTCAAATAAACTCTTCCTGTTATAAGTTCCCTTGGTCATGGTGGTTTTATCACAGCAACAGAAAGGTGACTAGTACAGTTTTTGGTACCAGGAGTGGGGTGTTGGCTGTGAAGAACCTGACCATGTGGGTGTTTGGTGAAATGTGGAAGACTTTAGAACTTTAGGCTAGAAAAAGCTGTTGACTGCTGTAAGGAGAGCTTAATGGGCCATTCTAGTAGAAGCCTGGAAGAAAGCAATGCTGAGAAAAATGTATTCCCCAAGGAAAATAAGGACTTAAGCAGCAACTGCAATATTTTGGCAAAGAGTCTGGCTGTAGTTTGTCCATAGCTCAAATGCTTGCCTGAGGCTAAGTTGAAAAGCAATGGACTAATTTCTTTGGCAGAGGATATTTCAAGACAGCCTAATGTAGAAATGGTGGTGTGGCAATTAATGGTGAATATTATACAGATCTACAGTGAAAAAGAGCAAATGGGGCAGAAAGAAATGCAGAATGTTCAGTTTGGATTGGAAAAGTTCACTAGGGAGATTAATGTTGGAGCCAAGGCAGGTGAAGGAGAGGATCCCTTTGATAAGGAGGTTAAAATGATTAAGGAGAGGCCTAGATATTTACAAGTAAACAATAGAAAGAGTGAAATTAAAGTGATTAAGGAGAAGCCTAGATATTTACAAGTAAACAATAGAAACAGTACCTTCAGGGCAAAACCACACACAGCTAAGCCTCCAACTTTTGAAAGGAAAATACTGAAAGGGTTTTCTGCTCCAACAAGTCCAGGCAGAGAAAAGCTACAAATATGGTTGAAGTAGGCCAGGGTCTATCCCAAACTTGCAACCAAACTCTGCAGTTTCATTCACATGGTGCTGGCTTTAGAGGCATGAAGGATGCAAGAGTGAAGGGGCTGTCAGTTCTTCCACTGCGGTTTCAGAGAGCTGCCAAGGCCAGGCGGGGTGCAGCAGGGGAGTCCCTGCATAAAGAAGGCCCTGATAGGCTATGACATGAAGCTGTAAAGGTGAAGCCTGGTTGGCAGTGGAGACCCCAAGAAGACATTTGAGATGTCAGAGCTGTGAGATATATGCCAAGGAAAGCTGCATTCAGGGAGTGGTACAAGCCTAAGAAAGAGATGTGTGCTGCATGCAAAGCTGGAAGAGCTGAGACATCTAAGCCCTTTGGAAGTAAAGTCCCAGAAGTCTCACAAGGAGCTACTGGACTTGGTGTTTGCCCTGCTGGTTTTGGTCTTGTTTTGGTCCTATATTTCCTCACTATGCCTTTATTCCTCCCTTTTGGAATGGGAATGTGTATTCGGTCCCACTGTATGTTGGGAGTATGTAATTTGTCTTTTGATTTTACAGGAGCTTACAGTTAAGAGATTGGCCTATGTCTCAGAAGAGACTTTGGACTATAGACTTTTGAATTGTACTGAGACTGGTAAAAACTATGAGGATGTTTAAGGTTGGACTAAAGGCATTTTGGATTTTATATGTTCATGAGCCTATGTGGGCCAGGGAGTGGAATGTGGTGGTTTGAATGAGAATGTCCCCCATAGCCTTCAAGTATTCAAACATTTTGTCCCCAGTTGGTGGCGCCATTTTAGGAAGTCTTAGAAGGTGTGGCCATTCTGGAGGAAGTATGTCACTGGGGGCAGACTTAGAGAGTTCAACAAGCCTTGCAAGTCTCCAGTTGCTCTCTCTCTCTCTCTCTTCAACAAGCCTTGCAAGTCTCCAGTTGCTCTCTCTCTCTCTCTCTCTCTCTCTCTCTCTCTCTCTCTCTCTCCTTCCTGGGCTCATTGGAAGAGTGAACTTTGGCTTTCTGCTCCGGCCCCTGCCACCATGCTTCCCCACCACAATGGTCTCTAATTCCCTGGAATTGTCCATTGTAAGCTCAAATAAATTCTTCCTTTTATAAGTTCCCTTGGTCATGGTGGTTTTATCACAGCAACAGAAAGGTGACTAATACAGAGCCCATTCCTGACATTGATGACTATTTTTTGTTAGCCTATAATATCTAGAAAAAGCAACATCTCCTGTTATAAGGTAATTCCTTTTCATCTCTTTTTATACTGTGTATATAAATACTTTAAGAAATTTCTATAGTAGTAGATTTCCATATGGCTTTTTCTAAAGGCCTTTAGTGTTACTTATATCTCCCCATACTCTCTCTTCTACCAGGCCCTCCCATTTCCCACCCCATTTAACCTTCCCTAGTCTAATGTTCCCCTTCCTCCTTCATATCACTACATTCTACCACCACCTCAGGACATACATGAGCTATAGAACAAACAAGGAAAAATCAGCTGGGGCTGACTTCAAAGCCTCATCTCTACTGGTTAGTGTTCATAGTGCTGGAAAGTGTTATGCATGCTACTGGAAGGAAAACAGTAATCAGTAATCATCAACCCTACCCAGCTGTGAATCCTGTGAACTACAATAACAACTGGCCTGACAAGATATGTCTGCCAGTGCACTAGTGGTACAAATATTATGGGAGTAACCAACCACTCCCTAACTGGCCTTAAGGTCTGCCTCTAAGGATGGAGCCCATATCTGACACTGATATTGGGCTTAGGAACCTCAGAGAAACCCACAACTGGCCAATGTGCAGAGAACAAGAGTCTGTAGACTGGTTATCCCTGAATAGGACACCTACATTGAACTTTTATTTCTCAAGAGTCAGGAATCATTGTGGAAAAATTCTAAAAGGCTGAATTGATGGATGACCACAAGGAAACAGTTTTCCAGACAGCTGGTCAGTTACTCATATGAACTCACAGCAATGATGACAGCATTCACAAGTCCCATAACAAGTTGAGAGCAGACAAAATCCCAGCGTAGACAAGGGGAAGTGGGTAAGAAACCCCAACTAACCTACCTAAGGAAATTTTAGCAACTGATGGCTGCTGGTAGGGGCAGAATCAGATTCTTGGTTGTTTAACCAGGCTCCAGTGGATAGCTCTATACTGAAAGACATTTGGGGACACAAATTAAACAATAGGTGTGTGTGTGTGTGTGTGTGTGTGTGTGTATGTGTATTAGAGTACATTAAATTGGGTAGGGGACAACAAGGAGGGTGTGGATAGTAGAGGGGATCTAAATACCTTCAAATTATATTTTATGAAAATCAAAAAACTCTAAAAAAAAAAAAAAGAAAGAAAAGAAAATCAAAAAACTCAATTAAATAAAAATTCAAATAAAAACACTGTGTACTGGCCTGAAGCCTCTGGTACTCCTGGAGCTGGGCTTTATCCTGGAACTCTAGTAACGCTGGCTCTGAGCACTCTCTTCCCTTTTGTATGTGTCTCCATTTGCAAATTTCTTTCAGGTATAGGAAATTGTCATCACAAAGAATTGGGACCTACGCCGATGACCTTATTTCAACCTAATTACCTCTAAAAATGTTCTTTATCTAAATAATACTATATTCTGATATATTAGGAAATAAGACTCCTTTCTCAGGAACATGATTCAAGCTGTAAAGGTTGCTTTTGTGCTGTGTAAAGCCTCCTTGTTACCTGCAGACTGAACTACATCCTGAGGTTTAGTGCATTTCCACAATGTCCCTCTTGCTGGACTTGGCAGCACCCTCTCTCCCTGCTGCTTGCATTCCATGCTCTAATTGTAAACTATTTCTTGCTTTGTCTTGCCTTAGGGACTTCCTGGTCCATCTGCCTGAGAAAGCTCTTGTCCTGTATCTGTTCATCCTGGTGCTTAGCCTTCACCCTCAAGCGCAGTGTAGCTATCGCATCCTCTCAGAAGCCTGCCCTGCCTGATCTTCTTCCATCAACTCGGGATCAGTTAGCCTTGTACAAATGATATAGAAGTGAATACTTACAAGACTGTCATCCTCACTAGACTGAGCTGCCCAAGTATGAGGCCTGCATCTGGTTCCTTGTTACACCATCCACCTTGGCAGAGTTCCTAGAACACAATGGTCCCTTGGTAAATATTTTCAGAATGAAAGAATGTTTGGACAGGCATTTAAGATTCTGAACAGATGTAAGGAAGACTTGCAGCAGATCTCAAACCACCGTCTAAGGACCAGTGTTTTGTTTAATTCACTGTCAGGGATGTCAGGAGCCTCCTCTTGGTTTCTTCCACTCTTAGAGATCAGAAGCAACTAATTTCTATTGTCTGAGCCTCCTGTTTTGCAGTACTTGATTATGACAACCCTTATAAACTAACATGACAACTTATTCATATGTGCATTTTAGAGAAAAGGAAAGGGGAATCTGAGGCCTGAAGGGGAGAAGACCTTAATTATCATCGCTTGTGTTATTAGAGCCAGGACTGGTACCCAGGCCTCTTAGCTTCTTTCTGAAAAAGAAGAAAAGCTTTGACTGTTACATCCATGTTGCATGCTGTCAGGAGAGAGGTCTGGGCAAGAAACTTTTCCTGACACAATTTCTCCATCAGTAAAGTGGAAATAGAGGGAATACCCATTCTGTAAGAGTACTTTAATCACTCTAAACAAAGTATTTTAAAAAACACAATGGCTGGCAGGTAGACAGCATCCCCGACTACAAACAGTTGTTACATACTCAATGAGCCCAAGAAAAATATTTTGGTAAAGTAAGTAGTCAGTTGTAGTTAAACTTTTGGAAGCTTGCCTTGCGTGCACTTAGGTTAACCAAACATGAAAACCAGAGGTTTAGTCACAGGGGCCACCCACTCCTTTTTGTACACATTGGTAGCGCTTGATTTCACTTGATTAGTTTGGTCAACAACACACAGATAACCCTTTCCTGGGTCGCTGATATCTTATCAAAGCACTTAAGATTATTTTTGACAATGTTTGATTCCTAGATGCTTTGGGAGCCCCATCCTTGAATGGTTGGCAGTAAGGAAGACATACCTGATAGATGTGTACTGTAAACACGGAATATTTCATGATGGTAGCTTTCTGTAGGCCGATGTATTCTCCCCTCTGCAATCTCTCCAGGAGGAGTGGCCTTTTCTATGCCATGACTTCAGATTTGCTGTTACAGCTTTCAGCCCCCTGACCCCCCCACCCCACCCCCGTCCTCTTGTCACAGACAAGAAGGGAAAGTACACACCTGCTGGGTCTCCCCAGCATTCTCTCCAGCAGCTGCATCTAGCCCCAGCTGGACTCCTCATTCTAAAAGACTGATACAGATGTGCTGTGCTGAGGTCCCTCAAAGACTAAGATACATGGTCTGTCCATGCTCTTTCCCCAGGGAACTCTTCCTAAATTCTTCAAGTTTAGAAAGCAAAGCACAGCCAAAGGAACCTGGTGAATTCCCGCACCTGTTTCCTCATCCCAAGGAGCTTCCACTTCCTTGGTCTTGTCAGAGGTATGACTTGGTTTCCCCATTTATAGGTGACCAGATTGAGGAATAACAGTGAGAATTTTGGAAGATGGAAATGGTTGCAGATCTCTCTCTCTCTCTCTCTCTCTCTCTCTCTCTCTCTCTCTCTCTCTCTCTCTCTCTCTCTCTCTCTCTCCCTCCCTCCCTCCCTCCCTCTCTGCATGTGTGTGTGTGTGTGTGTGTGTGTGTGTACTATTTCACAGATCAGCAATGGAGGTGCATTAGGCTTCAGTGTTTGTCTGTTTATAAACTGTTGTCAGGTTCTTTGGCTTTAAGAGATGCTGATGGTGTCAGGGGCTCCTTACTACTTGGTTTTCAGTGTGGAGTTAGAATAGTTCTATGTAGATTATCCACTGGGAATGCTCTCAGAGTCGTTCTGGTTAGCTGATCATAATGGCACCCAGCAGTTCCTTCCAGTGCTGGACATTGTGAAGGAATGTGGAGTCCTCTGTCCTCCAAGGCACTCACCTCATTCTTGGGTCGAGGAAAGAAAATAAAGTCCTGCCTGTCTGGATACTGTAAAGTATCCTCAAGTATTTATACAACTATCAAATTTTGTAGTGTCTTCTGCAATAAGGATTTATCATCAAGTTCTGGCATAGAGGCAACAGCAGTGAGAATAAACTACAGGACTTTGGAGGGGTAGGGCTTGGGGCCTCTCTATGCAAGAGCTAATAGCCCATCTATCTAACATCTATCTAATAGCATATCCTGGAACTGTGATTTTCACCTAGCAAAGTTACAGCTCTCATACAGTGTCTTTCCCCACTCACACATGGTGCTTTCACTCCTTTTTTACAAGATTTTTTCAGTTATGTGCATATGTGCATGTTCTATGTGTGGATATACACATACACATGTTATTACGGGTGTCCAGGGAGCCCAGAGAGGATGGAGGATCCCCTGGAGCTGGACTTACAGGCAGTTGTGGGACACTTGACACAGGTGCTAGAACGGAACTCTGGTCCTCTACAAGAACAGCATGTGCTGTTATCCTCTGAACTATCTCCCCTGCCTGTTATCCCTATTTTTTTCTGAACTTTCTCTTTGGGTTTGTATGCTGTTCTGGGTCAGAAAAAAAATTTCTTCCCTTGTAAAATTCTGGTTAAAGATTCAAGGAGTTGGAGAGGTGGCGCAGCAGTTAAGAGCACTGGCTCTCTTGCAGGGGACCCGGGTTCAGTTCTCAGTACCCACATGGCAGCTAACAATCATTTGCAAAGGATGTGACACCCTCTTCTGACCCTCACGGGTGTTGCATAAAACAAGTACATTTACATACATGCAGGCAGTATACTCACACATTTTAAAAATGGTAAAACATTTTAATGTATGTTTTTATTGAATGTTTTGCATTTTATACAATAAATCTTAATCATATTTAGACCCCTCCCTCATCTGTACTCCCCCACTGGATTTCATACATTCTGTCATATAGGTTAAGGACTATCAAGTCAAGCTTTTGTACTCAAATATCCCTTGGTGCAAGTTTACCAACCCACTGGAGTCTAGTCTACTTATCCAGTCACTCCCTTAAAGAATATCAACTCTTGGAGCTGAAGAGATTACTCAGTGGTTAGGAGCACTGGCTGCTCTTGCAGAAGACCTGGGTTTGATTCCCAGCACCCATGTGATGGCTAACAAAGGTCCATAACTCCAGCTCCAGGAGAATCCAATGCCCTCTTCTGTCCTCTGTGGGCACTGCACAACACAGGTGCACTTACACCTAAACAGGCAGTACATTCATATGCATAAAACAAAAATAATTTTTAAAAGTATATTAACTCTCTCACCCAGCAGTAATCAATTGCCAATGGTTCTTTGGCTAAGGTTGGGGCCTGCTGTTCATTTCTCCAGTTCTATCACATTGGGTCTTATGCACGATGTCACCATTGCAGCAAATTCATATGTGTAAGTTCCCAAAGGCCTGAAAGGCTGTTTCCCTATGTTCATGTACAAACCCTGGCTCTTACAATCTTTCTGCTCCCTCTTTCTCAATGGTCCCTGAGCCTTGAGTGGGGTGAGGTTTAATATGCCAGTCCTATCCAGAGACACATTCTGCAGTCCATTACTCTCTGTGCCCTGGTCATAAACCTACTGAAAAATATACCTACAATATCTGAACATGAGCACAAGTATATGACTGAAGGCTGTATAACAAGAAACAGCGCCAGATAGAAGAAACTTCCCTTCAAGTTTTTGGTCACAGTAGTCCAAGAGACTCCCAAAATAACATAGGCTATTGCCACAGCTCTTGATTACCTCCCTGAACTTGAAGGTAAGACCATATTGCTAAAGACAGGACATATTTTGCTTTTTTAATTTTTATTTATTATTTTTTATGTGTATGAGTGTACTGTCTGCATGTAGGTAGGTGCACTTGTGGCATGCAAAGCTGTAGAGGTCAGAAGGATGTTCCCCTGGAACTGGAGTTATAGAGGGTTCTTAGCCACCATGTGGGTGCTGGGAATAGAACTTGGGTCCCCTGCAAGAGCAGTCAGTGCTCTTAACTGCTGAGCCATCTCTCCAGCCCCAAGACAGGACATATTTTGGACACAGGACTTGGAGCAATGGAGCTAGAACTGAGCTGGAAGCCTCCTCCGTGAAGACTAGCTCTGATGGTTTTAAAGGATACTGTGCAAACTGCTAAAGAAGAAAAATCAGTCAATAGTCCAATCCCAGAGTTAAAGCTCAATAACCACAATGACCAGCACAATAAACTAGCAGTGCAGAAGTGGTACTTTTATCTTGGAGGTAATCAACAGCTATCAAATTGTTTTTAAAGCCCTCTCAGTGGGAAGGAACTCATGGTGGCACTGTAAGTATAGCCAAATACACATGGCTGGAGAGGTCATATGCCAGCTCCTCCAGAAGGTGAGATGGAGGGGAGAGTGAGGCCAGCCTGTCTCTCCTCCAGGGCTGAGCAGGATGGCGAGTGTCGAAGACCCAAAAAGAACCACATGGGGGTCGGAAGTCTCGTCAAAGCAAGAACTCACTTTATTGCATCAGGCAGCTGCTTATATTTGCTTGGTGGGAGGGGTGGAGAAAAGAAGGCGGGAGAGGAGATATGTAGAGTGGGGAGATAGCTTTGGGCCAATAGTAATTCACCACATCAGTTGTATCTGGGTAGAGGCACTTTTAAGTCAGGCTATGCTGATTCACTCCTATGCGGAAGTGACTGGCCAAAGGCAGGTCGCCAAACTCCAGTCAGGCTCAGGAGATTACAATAGGCCACATTCTCTTCCACGCCATGAGTATGGAGGGCCCACATGTAGAGCATGAGTATGGAGGGTCCACAGGGCCCAACAATTCCCCCTTTTGTTTTTGTAATGCAGGAGGAGAAACATAGCCCCTGTCTTAGGTTGTCTATTCTTGCAAACTCAGTCTTACTGGTCTTTGGACAAACAGCTAAGGTTTTGGTCCCTGTCTTAGGTGGGCTGAGTGCAGAAAGATCTTACTCGTCATCGGGTGCTATGACTCCGGTCTACCAAAGAGCCTCTCCATGCCCTGTCTTAGGTTGCCCCAGTCTCTCTGGGGTCTTACCTGTCATTGGCCACATGGAGGGTGGGGGTCGGGTGATCGTATGAAGATGGTTTATTCATAAGATTCTGATTCCTGGTTAGCAAGCCTGTGATAGTGGACCTCGACCTGATGTAACTAGCCTCCCCTGGATAAACTGAGTGATTTAGTTAATCACACAGGACCCGAGGGTAAGAATTAGGAAGAGTGTAAGAAGGGGTCCAAGCAGAGGGAGGAGGTAGGGCTGGAAGCCATGCAAGCTGGTCCACAAGAAAGGGATTTTCTTGAAGTTCTCTCCTTTCCTTTTCCTCTTGGAATTCCTTGATTTTGTTTCAGTCAATTCCAGATCTAGCCTCCAGGCATTGTCTGGCTGCATAGGGTCTCCAAGTCCCCCATCACTGGGCAGGACAAGAACCAGTAGCAGGAGGAGCAACATCACTTTCATCCTGGGTTGCTCCTGAGGGAAGAGCAGAGGGGCCATCCTCAGGGGTGAAACACTCCCTGGAGGGGTCATTATCATTGTCTCCCTGTTGGGAGAGATATTTAAGGTCTCTTGCCAGCACACAGATGGGCTTTATTTCATTTGGGGGAAAATACATCCAAATCCTCTCCTCACTGTGAGGAGCAGGTCTGGTCCCCTATATGCCCCAGTGAGTGGGTCCCTCCATCTGACCCCAATAGAGCTATAGGTGACAGATGAGGACCAGTGTTTCTGAAAAGGGGATGTATGCCTGTCTTCCTTGGAAAAATTTAAAATATTTAAGATGAATAGTGCTTTCTTTAGTTGATCATGTGGGGGCATGGACTCCCCCTTTTGTTTTTGTAATTGAGCCCTGAGGGTTTGGTTGAACCTCTCAACAATAGCCTGCCCCCGAGGGTTATAGAGGATACCAGTAGAATGTGAGATTTTCCATGTTTGGAGGAATTCTATAAAAGATTTACTTACGGGGGCTGGAGGGATGGCCTAGCAGTAAAGAGCACCGACTGCTCTTGCAGAGGACCCGGGTTCAATCCCCAGCACCCATATGGCGGCTGAGAACCATCTGTAACTCCAATTCCAGGAGAACTCCAGTTCCAGGAGAATCTGACACCCTCTTCTGACCTCTGCGGCATTGCATGACACAGGTACACAGACCTACATGCAAACAATACATTCATACGCATAAAAATAAATAAATAAATAAATAAATAAATAAAAGATTTACTTATGAAGCATGGACCATTATCTGTTTTGATTTGATCAGGTCTGCCCTTAATGATACAGTTGGCCATTTGATTGGTCATAGAATAAACTCTGGGGACTCCTCCCACCGAGTTGAATCCACTGAAGGGGCTCACCCTCTTGGGCCAAGAGGGCAGTACATAATGTCTCTAGAAAAACGGGTACATGGGGATTGAACGTCTTTAAAGTAGCCTCATCGATGGTCTGTTGGATCTTAATTAGTATTTGTTGACAATGGGGAGGCAATGTTACCCTAAAGGTCAGATCAAGGCCTCTCAGGAGGTCAAATAGGGGGATCATCTCTTTAGTGGAGAGAGGGATCCAGGGCCTTAGCCAATTAATCTCCCCGAGTAATTTTTTGGAGTTGGGGCAAACTATAATTCTCATGAAGAAAGAGTTGGGGCTTAACAGGGGAGACTGAATCCAGGGAGAGTACGGATCCCAGGATCTTTTCCTGGAGGATAGTCAGGCACTTATAGGTGAGTCTTTGGAGGCTGCATGAGTCAGGGCTTCCATTCAAATCTTCGAATTCCACAATGATGTTAATGGGAATTCACATTTATTTTAATTTTTAGATTTTTATACCTTTTATTTTTTATTCCCAAATACCCAAAAACTTATTAACACTTTAATACAATGAAAACCTGGTTGTATCTTTGTTTTAGATGTTGAAAGAGCGTAACCAGTAGGTGGCAGTGTAGATCCATTATTTTAAATTTTTTAATAGATAACCCATAACCTTTGTTGAAATTGAATTATGTTTTGACTGTTTAATATAAATTTGCATCCTAGCCAGGCGTGGTGGTGCACGCTTTTAATCCTAGCACTCGGGAGGCAGAGGCAGGAGGATCTTTGTGAGTTCAAGTCCAGCCTGGTTTACAGAGTGAGTACCAGCACAGCTGGGGCTACAGGGAGACCCTGTCTCAAAAAAGACTAAATAAATAAATAAATAAATTTGCGTCTTGAGAAGGAAGGACCACATCCCAACACAGAGGCAATGTTTTTACTTAGAACACATGTACACACATCCATACACACATGTGCATGCACATACATACATACACACATACATACATAAGAAAGATTTGTTAGGTTGACCTGTAAAAGAAAGCCATATTGTTTGATGTCCAATGAAAAACATGAAATTTTGGGGGCTGGAGAGATGGCCTAGTGGTTAAGAGCATCGGGTTAGATCCCCAGCACCCACGTGGTGGCTGAGAACTGTAATTAACTCCAATTCCAGGGGAATCTGACGCCCACCTCTGATCTCCGTGGCATTGCACGACATGGGTGCACAAACCTACATGAAGACAGTACATTCATACACATAAAAATAAATAAATAATAAATAAATAATTAAAAAAAGAAAAGCATGAAATTTTTATAGGGTTATTTTTACATAATTAGAATAAATGTCCTAGTAACTCATAAAACAGCTGAGATCCATATGCCACCTCTTAGGCCCATTTTCAACCATTTGTCTTTAATGAACTATCTTTAAAGTTTACTTCTATTCTTTCCCTATCCTGTCCCTTCTGGTTAACTATGCCTAAGCTGTCCCTCTGCTAAGCATAAGTCCCTATGCTATTTACAAACCATGATTCGCAAAAGTAGACAGGCCAAAGTTGTCTGTAGTCTTGGCTTAAAGAAACATAAAACAGTTTTATTCAAAAAATTTCTCATTTAAGTTGAACCAAAATATCAATTCATGTTGTCCTTAAAGAAGACAATTTATCAGAGCAAGTTTGTTTTGTTAGAACTCCAAGGCCTGTAAATTTTCCTAGAAATTCATCTATTTTGTTTCCAAAATGCTTAAATCAAAAGGATGTTACCTAAAATCAAAATTTAAAGGGCATGATTTAGATGCCATGTGCTCAGTCCAGCAGCTGGTATGCATGCACAGCAGGCAGGTTTATGGCGCCAGGCCAGAGCTCAGACCACGTGTGATCAAGAATTCTGTGAGAAGAGATTTTTAAGGTGAAGCACATTTAAAAAGGGCAAGATAAAATTAAATCGACTAATTAATTTTAATTGTGCACATATATTTACTTGAAGGATATCTATGGTACCCAGGGGTTAAGTAAAAATATTACACTTTAAGTTAAGCATGCTGAAATGGATTTGAATTACTTAAGTGATACAACTTGGTAGGGTGGAGGTCCACAGTCTATCTCCCGAGTATTGGAATCAAAGCTGCACCTTTAAAACACAATGAAAGAGGAAGCACTGCCCCAGGCTCTTGCCTGAGACTTTATGCTTCCCAGTGAAACACAGAATACGGTAAAGCCAGCCCTTCCCCTACCAGCCATCTGCTGTTTCCAGAGCAGGAGAAGGGCACAGAACAAACATTGGCTACAAACAGCTACAAACTGAAAAATGTAACAGCTTCATATTTTGCCTTTGGTCTTTTCAAGGCAGGGCTTTCTTACAGTCCAGAGCCCACCGGGAGATAGACTAGGCCGGCCCTGAACTCATAGACATCCATTTGGATTAAAGGCATGAGCCACCACCAAGTCTGGAATTTACAAGCTCAATTTGCATCATAGAAGACTGGCCTCTAGACGAGATCTTGGGGGAAGTTTAGCAGACAAAAGGAAACTTCAGCAGAATTAAGCATTATTTTACACTATCTAGAGAAAAATTTTTAAGGAAGACACTTTTTAAAAACACATTTAGACTGTGGCTGGCTTTTCACAAGCTTCCATGCAAGTCAATGTTGGTAGATTAATTCCTGGGTGGTTGCCTCTACAACCCAAACCTGCCTGTGCAAAGGTGCAAATGAACACCTCTATGGAATGCTTGCTGCAAAAATCTTGCTTGCTCCTTGGGAACGCCTGTCCTTCCAGCCCCTGTGACCTTCGCCACCTGAACTGTGGCCAGGAAGCAGAAACTGGGACTCCAGGCTGCAGGGCAGGTTCCAAGCACATTTCAAAACCTCTAGAAGGCAAATGGATGGGAGAGGAAATGCTCCTCTCATAATTTCTCTGAATACCCGCCACCTCTCATAATTTCTCTGAATACCCACCACCTGGAAGGTTGGGGAAGCAACAGATGCCCCCAATCCAGGGAAGCCAAAACGGTACCCATGGGCTGCATAATCCTGTCCCACAGAGTGGGTGAAAACCCACAAGAGAATGCAAGCTTCCCAAAGCCTATCAGAGAAAGGGTCTCTGGCACACAGGCCAAATCTCCATCAGCACCATCCATAGGCTCACCAGCAGAGTCAATAGGAGAATTCCCTCTGCTTTCATCCTTAGTCCATCCATGCCTTCACTGATTTGGAGATGCTAAACTTTCTCCATGCCACAACTTGAAACACAACAGCCACAGCAAACCACAGCACACAGTCAACAAACACATGCCATACATCACAAAACAATTCCTCTTGGAAGTAAGCTATCCATTTGAGGAACATGAGGCCTGGGAGAACTGCTTTGGCCAGTTCTTTCCAGTCCAGTGCTACACGAGCATGATGAGCCAACCCCTCAAGAATGGTTTCAGCCCAGGGGGAGTTAGGGCCATCCTCAGCAACTGCCTTCTTTAAGTCTTTAAGCTCCTGAGCCTCCCAAGGATACCAGGCAGCAGGGTGGTTACCCCCCGGGTTAACATTGATTGGGAAAAGGCTGGTTGTCTCCCATCCAGCTGTGTCCTCTCCCCCATATGGGGGGGGTGCAGTAGGGACCCAGAAGGGATTGATTGGAGGGTCCTGCTGGACTGGCCCCTTACAGAGCCAGGGAGTACTCCCAAAAAGGTCAAGGGAAGGGTAGAGGGGCTCAGGTCGATTTGGTGGGCTTGTAAGGTCTGGAGACCTGAGGTCCTGTTTTGGGTCCTGTTTGACTTTTGGGTCTCATTTTTCCACCTCATCTGGGGCCAAGGTCTCTACCACATTTTCAGGAAGGTGGGGAGGGAAACAGCCCTTCAAGGCTGATACCATAGGGAGTGTCCCGAGATGGGGAATCACCCTTTTCTCTACTTGGGCTCTCCTAATCATGTTTTCAACCCTGTCCCAGGTATCCCAGCCAAAAAGGTTGCTCTCCAGAAGCCAGGGAGTGATTTCAAGTAAGCATCCCCAGGCCTGGAGGGCCTGACTATCTGAGAGGTCTAGGCCTCTACTTTTGAGCAAAACTCTCAGGGACTCCAGAGTGGGGTCAAACTTGGAGTTAGACTTTCCCATAATATATGGGAGTACACTCACCCGCAGACCGATTGGCCCATCAGTGAACTTCGAGAAGGAAACCATCCTCACACGGAGCACCAGCTTGCCAGCTCCTCCAGCAGGTGAGATGGAGGGGAGAGTCAGGCCAGCCTGTCTCTCCTCCAGGGCTGAGCAGGATGGTGAGTTCGAAGACCCAAAAAGAACCACACAGGGGTCGGAAGTCTCATCAAAGCAAGAACTCACTTTATTGCATCAATTAGGCAGCCACTTATATTTGCTTGGCGGGAGAGGTGGAGAAAAGAAGGCGGGAGAGGAGATATGTAGAGTGGAGAGATAGCTTTGGGACAATAGTAATTCGCCACATCGGTTGTATCCGGGTAGAGGTTCTTTTAGGCCGGGCTATGCTGAGTCACTCCTATGCGGAAGTGACCAGCCAAACACAGGTCGCCAAACTCCAGTCAGGCTCAGGGGATTGCAGTAGGCCACATTCTCTTCCACGCCATGAGTATGGAGGGCCCACAGGGCCCAAGAGTCATAGATCCTAGAGAAAACTGTGTCTCTGTCATATCAATAGACAAGTGAAATTTCTTACTGTTTGCCAAATATGGAGTCTCTTTTTAAGGCAATTTTTATTGAAGCTTTGTGCATTTCATACAAAATTTCCAATCAAGTCTAGAACCATTCCCCATTCCTTGCCTCCACCCCACCCCACCAGAGCTCATGCATTCTGCCAAACATGTTTTTCATCTTTTTCTCAGTCTCTTAAAATTTTTGATGCAGAAGTTTACTGTTTTGAGCAGAAGTTCACTGTTTCAGTCAGTTCTTTGACCCAGTCTTTTTGTTGTTGTTTTATTTCTTACCATATGCTAAATATGGATTCTTATATATTTTTTTGGTCTTTTTGAGACAGGCTCTCCTTTTAGCCCCAGCTGTCCTGGAACTTGCTCTGTAGACCAGGCTGGCCTTGAACTCATAGAGATCCACCTGCCTCTGCCTCCCAAGTGCTAGGATCAAAATCGTGCACCACCACACCCGGCTGGATTTTTATATTTACAGAGAAGTATACCATTCACCACAAATCAAAAAAGCTTCTTTCTGTTTTTATTTTATTTGTTATTTTTATTTTATGTGTATGAGTGTATTGCTTGCATGTATGTAAGTGCACTCATGTCGTGCAATGCCCACAGAGGTGAGAAGAATGTGTTGGATCCCCTAGAACTGGAGTTACAGACGGTTGTTAGCCACCATGTGGATGCTGGGAATCAAACCCCAGTCCTCTACAAGAACAAGCTGGGAATCAAACCCCAGTCCTCTACAAGAACAAGCAGTGCTCTTAACCACTGAGCCATCTGTCCAACTCCCAAAGTTTCTTTCTGCAACAGACAAATAAAAATTTTAAAAAAAGATTCTTCAAGACAAAAGTTCCTTGTTCCTTTACCACACCATGTTTAATGTCCTGTTCAATAAATATGTAGGATGCCCTTTGTTCTGGGGAAGAACAGTTTTAAGAGAAATCAGAATAGTTCAGAGCAGATTAGGCCCACAATTGATTAAATTGATTAAATGCCTCCAAGAGTTAGTTTTTCCTTAGTATAGCATCATCACACTTCTGTATTTGGTTAGACTTCATTTGTTATTTAGAATGAGGTCTATTTTAGAGAAGGTTCCTGAGCTATTAATAATAATATATATTTTGGGGCTAGAGAGGTGACTCAGCAGTTAAGAGCATCAGCTGCCTGGACTTGGGTTTGATTCTCAGCATCAGCGTGGTACCTAACAATCATCAGTAACTCCAGTTCCAGTGGAATTGGACACCTTCTTCTGACTCCACAGGCATTTTAGGACATGGGTGCACTTACACACATGCAGTCAATACACTCATACACATAAAATAAAAATAACAATGTTGGGCATGGTAGCGCATGCCTTTAATCCTAGCACTTGGGAGGCAGAGGCAGGCAGATCTCTGTGAGTTCAAGATCAGCCTGGTCTACAGAGTGAGTTCCAGGCCAGCTGGGGCTATAGGGAGACTCTGCCTCAAAAAGGCAAAAAATATAAAATAAAAATAATAAGCTGAAGATGCTAAAAGATATATGAGGCATGCATATATGCATATTTTGGAGTGATGCAAATTGGAAGGAACAACAACAAAAAAAACTGGGTCAAAGAACCAACTGAAACAGTGAACTTCTGCTTGAAACAGTAAACTTCTACATTGAAAATTTTAAAAGAGACTGAGTGAGAAAAAGATGAAAAATATGTTTGCCAGAATGCATGAGTTCTGATGGGGTGGGGGGACAAGGAAGGGAGAATGCATGTAGATTTGATTGGAAATTTTGTACGAAATGCAAAAGCATCAATAAAAATTGACTTTGAAAAAAATAAAATTAAAATAATAAATAAATTTTTTTGAAAAGAATGTGTTCTGTTTCTACATGTATGTTAAGTCCATTTAGTCTATGGTATAGTTTAACGCTGAAGTTTCTTGTTTTTATTTTCATTTTATATGTATGAGTGTTTGCCTGCATGTATGTAAGTGCACAATGTGCATACCTGGCACCTGTGGATTACAGAAGGTGTTGGGTTCCCTGGAACAGGAGTTACAGGTGGGCGTTTTCCTCCATGTGGGTGCTGCAAACCAAACCCAGGTCTTCTGAAAGAATAGTAAGTGATTGTCTTTTGTGATTTTAACCACTGAACCATCGTTCCAGCCCCTAAATTTTTTAATATTTTATTTATTTATTTATTTATTTATTTATTTATTTTGGTCCTTTTGAGACAGGGTCTCCAGCTGGCCTCACTATGTAGACCAGGTTGAGTACTGGTACTTATGTAGACCAGGTTGGCCTGCCTCTGCCTCCCGAGTTCTGCAACTAAAGCCATGTACCACCATGCCTGGCTTAAATTTTTTTTATATTTTCTAAAAATTAAATTAAAAATTGAGAGCCCTAAAGTTTTGCAGATACATTTACAATTATTATATCTTCTTGATGAATTATTCCCTATAGAGTGGACTTCTTATCAGTTCTGTTGAATTTGGGGTTGCGGCCTATTTTTTTTTTCAGCCCCATTCACTTGATAGATTGTTTTCTATCCTTTGAGTCTCATTTCTATCCTGTAGGTGTCTTCACCAGTAAGTTGTATATCTTAGAAAATATGAATAGTTGAGTCTATATTTTTTGTTTTTTTTTTTAATTTTTATTTATTTATGTATGTGTATGAATGTACTGTCCGCATGTAGGTTTGTGCATCCATGTCATGCAATGCCGCAGAGGTCAGAAGAGATGGCCTAGTGGTTAAGAGTGCCAACTGCTCTTACAGAGGACCTAGGTTCGATACCCAGCACCCACATGGCAGCTGAGAACCCTCAGAAACTCCAATTCCAGGAGAACTCCAGTTCCAGGGGAGTCTATATTTTTTTGAAGCAGGTCTCCCTACAGCCCCCAGCAAGTCTGGAACTCAATATGTACACCAGGCTGACCTCATTCTCAGAGATCTACCTGCCTCTGTTTCCCAAGTGCTAATCTAGTTTGTTTTTAACACATTAAGCCAGTCTGTGTCTCTTTACTGGTAAGTTGAGACTATTCACACTTAAGGTTATTATTGAGGGATGTTTACTAATTCCTGTAATATTCTGATTGATTTTCTGGTTTGTTGTTTGACTATTTGTTCCTTACTTTCCCTCTCATTAGTATTACCTCTCCTCTGTTCATCTATTCCTCCCATGAAATGGGTGCTTTCCTGTGCTCACATAATTGGCACTACCTTTCTTCTTCCTTTGTGTACAATACTCCTTTAACTACATTATGCAGTGCTGACTTGATGATCATAACACGCCTTAGCTTCTCTTTTCCTTGATGCTCCATTATTTTTGTCCATTTTTTGACATAACTTTACTGGGTATTGCAATTTTGGTTGGCAGTTACTTACTTTGTGACTTGAAATATGTCATTCCACACTTTCCCAGCTTTTAGAGTTGCTGAAGAGATACCTGATGTTTCTATCTTTGCTGGTCAGTTGTGGTTTTGCCTTAAAGATTTTAGTATTGTTTCCTTGCTTTATATTTTCGATGTTTTAACTATAATGCTTCTTGGAGAGGTTCTTCCCTGTTCTAGCTCAGATTCTAAATGTCTCTTGTGTTTGAATGCCTATTTCTTTCTCTAGATTTGCAAGATTTTCTGCCATAACTTCTTTGAGTAGATTCTCTGTGATTTCAGTGTCACATCCTTCTTTTTTCCCCATGAATCCTTGGGTTAGTAACATTTGTATACAGAGTTCTTGGATGTTATGATCTTTCTTATTGATTAATCTTGTTCCTTATCAATCTTTTTCTTTGAATGTGGTATTTCTCACCCTTGTCCTCCATCCCTGATAGTTTTCCTTCTGTATCATCAATCTATTGGTTTCTACTGTATTTTTCATTTGTTTCATTGAGTTTTTCATTTCTAAAATCTCTAGTTTTTAATCTTTTAATTATATTTATTCGTTGTAAAGGCACATGCACAGGGAGCATGCGGAAGTCAGAGGACAACTTTTAGAAGTTAGCTCTCTCCTACCATGTGGCTGCCAAGGATCAAACTCAGGTCATCAGGCTTAGCAGCAGCTGCCATTACCCACTGAGCCATTTTACCAACTCTATATCTGTTTGGGGGGGGGTGGTGTTTTTAATTAATTAATTAGTTAATTAATTAATTATGTGTATGAGTGTACTGTCTGCATGTAGGTTTGTGCACCCATGTCGTGCAATGCCGCGGAGGTCAGAAGAAGGCGTCGGATTACCCTGGAACTGGAGTTAAAGACAGCTCTCAGCCTCCATGTGGGTTCTGGGGGTCAAACCTGGGTCCTCTGCAAGAGCAGTCGGCGCTCTTAACTGCTAGGCCATCTCTCCAGCCCTGTTTTTTTTGTTTTTATCACAATTTCCTTGCAGAATTTTTCTTCCATATTAATGACTTGTATGCATAGTTGTGATTTTTCTCATGTATTTTGATGGCTTTCCTCCCCAGGTGCCAGACTGAATTCATCTGCTTCTTGGTATCTTCTTTGGGGTCACTGATCATTTTGACCAGAAAACTTTCAAAATCTTCATCTGGTATTTTCCTTCTTTCAGTATTTGTGAGTTCAGTAGATGATTTCTCTAGGCTATGAAACTGGTTTCTTAGAAAGACCACTGTCTTGAAGGGGCCTGAGATGACCTAAAAGACCACCGGGGCTGTCTTCACCTGAATAACTTTCCTTCTTTGTCAGGAGACCAGACTCACCACTTTGTAGTCTATGAGCTATGCAGATTTTACTCCCCAGATCATACACCCTTGGGCAGCTAATGTTATAGCTGGGAGGTATCTTCTAACTCTTTTGGACATGTGAGAAATAACCACAATACTGAAATAAGTACAGTTGGAGGATCTATCTTCATCCTTTCAAGCACTCCTAAATGTTAACCGGCTTACTACAGGAATGCAGCTGTGAGCATCAAGTACTCTTGTAACTTCTGAGTTCTTGGGCTCCGTAGCAGTGACTGACAAATGGGTGTCTCCAGAGTTTGCTCCACCCAGTGCCCTCTGGCTCAGAGCTACTAAGCTCAAAGGTTATTCTCAGTTAATAAGAGCTGTTCCTGGCCACCTGGGGCAGAGCTAACTCTCCTTGTGCACTTCTCTGCCTGGGCAGAGCTTCCTGCTCCCTGAACTCTTCCGCTGGTTGCTATCTCGTCCTCCTGCTCTCCACCGCTGCCTTCTTACCCAGAGGCTATGACAGACCCAATTGGAGCTGTGATTGTTCCCTGATCTGGGACCCCTAGGGAAGATGGTTTATAACAAGAGATTCTCTGTAACAAAATGAGATTCCTTTCTACCCGGGCTCCATCTGTGAGAGGAATCTGTCTCACCAAAACCTGCATTTAGATTTGAGGCTGCTGAGGACTGTGGGCTTGTTCTGCACATATATTTGAAGATTTCTTTTTCTTTATTATTAACAATTTTTTTATTTTTTTATTTTTATGTTTTTAAACTTTTTAAAATTTTATTTATTTTTTATGTGTATGAATGTACTGTCTGCATGTACGTTGGTGCACCGTGTCGTGTAATGCCACGGAGGTCAGAAGAGGGTGTCGGATTCCTCTGGAACTGGAGTTAAAGACGGTTCTCAGCTGCCATGTGGGTGCTGGGAATCGAACCCGGGTCCTCTGCAAGAGCAGTCAGTGCTTTTAACCGCTGATCCATCTCTCTAGCCCTATACTTGAAGATTTCAGTCTTAGTTATGGACATTGTGTCTCAATTCCAGCCTGTTATCACCACAGAACTGAGTAGTTTGACCAACATAAGAGTTGTGACATGGATCCTTTCTGATATTTGAAGGACAACATGTATCACTCTATCAAGTAACAAGCCCACCATCTGGAAACCCTGAGGCAGACCCTCAATAACCTCTAGTCTGAGCTGTGTTGGCTGTGACAGACCTGGGCTTAAAGTGTACTGTCCCACTACAGTGGCTATAGTAGCCATTGGTTTAAACACCACAATAGATAGTCTGCTCAAAATTCCTAAGCAGACTTATTTTACACAGGCAGCCATATCCAAAAATAAACTACAAAGACTGGTATAAATAGCTATGTTATCAAACCCGAAGATCAAAACCAACTATAGAGACACAATGCTGTCAAATGGACAAAATTAGGTGCCAGTGGTTATGAGAGATGTAGAGGTGTGATCTGCCTTTCAAAGAGGTCAATGGATGTTAGAGGGGAGCTTGGTAAACTTCAAGAAAATAGAGAAATGTTTCAGAAACTTAGTAGGGAAAATTAGCAGAGTGGAAGCCCTAGTGTTAAAAAGACAAGGAACGAAGCCAAGCTGTGGCGTACACCTTTGATCCCAGGAGGCAGAGGCAGGGTGATCTCTGAGAGTTCAAGGCCAGCCTGGTCTACAGAGTGAATTCCAGGCCAGCTGGAGCTAAAAGGAGACCCTGTCTCAGAAAGACTGAAAGAAAAAAAAAAAAAAAAAAGACAAGTGATACAGAAAAATACAACAGAAAACACCAGTAGCAGAACCGATCAACCAGGAGAAGATGAGTCAGCAGGATGGAAAGGGATAGTCAGTCAAAAATACAGAGTCAGAGGAGGAAAGAACGCAGCAGTGAAGAAGGCTTATGGGATTTGGGTGGAAATGTCAAAGAAGCAAGCATTTCATTCAGTGGAGTTCAAGACGCACCATAGGAAGACAGAGAAGCAGAAAGCTTACTCAAATACTAAAGAGGCATGACGGCACTTGGAAGGTACAGGCAGGAAAACCAAGAATTTGAGAATAGCCTAGGATACATATCAAGTTCAGGGCCAGCCTGAGCTATAGAAGATCCTACCTTAAAAACAATTTTAGGTCAGGCGTGGTGGCACACGCCTTTAATCCTAGCACTTGGGAGGCAGAGGCAGGCGGATCTCTGTGAGTTCAAGGCCAGCCTGGTCTACACAGTGAGTTCCAGGCCAGCTGGAACTAAAGGGAGACCCTGTCTCAAAAAGACAAAAAAAAAAAACCACCATTTTTTAATGGCAGTAGTGTTCACATATCAATAATTACATAGAATATGAATGGATTAAATTTGCAAATTAAAGTTTTTAATGTAGAAGCAGAATTATTTTATTTTGTCATTCATCCCTGTCGTTCTAGTACTTGGGAAGCTGAAACGGGTGATCATGACTTCAAAACCAGCCTGAGCTACGTAGTGAGCTTGAGGCTAGCCTGAGCTACAAGGCTAGAGAGGTTCTGTCTCCAAAATAACCACATAGTTGCTAAATAAAAAACAACTATATGTTGCCTAAATGAGACTTGTTTTACTTATAATATAGGACACAGGTTAACTAAAAGTAAGAGATGGAGAAAGAAATTCTTTGAGGACTCTCTTACATGAGAAACAATGGATCAAGTCTTAAACTGTAAAAAAAATTCAAAGAGCCGGGCTCGGTGGCGCATGCCTTTAATCCTAGCACTTGGGAGGCAGAGGCAGGCAGATCTTTGTGAGTTCAAGGCCAGCCTGGTCTACAGAGTGAGTTCCAGGACAGCTGGGGCTACAGAAAGACCCTGTCTCAAAATGAAAGGGTCATTTCAGGGACTGGTGGTCACATCAGTAATTGTACACTTGGGAGGTGGAGGACCAGGAGTTCAACATCATCCTCTGCCTCAGAGCAAGTTTGAGAGCAGCTGAGATACTTGAGACCCTGTCTCAAAACCAAAACACAAAAGGGGTCAATTCAACAAGAATATATAACAACTATGAATACATATCTGTAGCTAATGTCTCAAATCTCAAATACGTAAATCAAATATTAATAGATCCTAAGGGAAAGATAGACTATAATACAACCTGGAGACTTCAGCACCTCACTGCAGTGGGCAATACATCCAGACAGATTGTCAACGAAGAAACACTGGGTTTTGTTTTTGTTTTTGGGGGGTGTCTTTTTTGAGTCAGGATCTCCCTGTAGTCCCAGCTGTCCTGGAACTTACTTTGTTGGCCAGGCTGGCCTTGAACTCACAGAGATCCACCTGCCTCTACTTCCCAAGTGCTGGGATTAAAGGCATGCCCCAACATACCCAGCAAGAAACATTGGTTTTTAAAAGGTATTCTGGGAGCTAGAGCTAGGGCACAGTAGTAGAACACTTGCATACCATGAGAGAAGTCCAGGGTTCAATAGTCAGCACCACCAGAGAAAGAAAAAGAAGAGAAGGAAGGAAGGAAGGAAGGAAGGAAGGAAGGAAGGAAGGAAGGAAGGAAGGAAGGAAGGGAGAACATGCATTATTTAATTTTCTGGGTCTGGATTATTTCTCTCAGTACAATGTTTTCCAGTTCCATCCATTTACTTGAAAATTTCATGATTTCATTTTTCTTTAACGCTGACTAGTAGAATTCCATTGTATATATGTACCACATTTTCTTTATTCATTCATCAGCTGAAGAACATTTAGGTGGTCTCCATTTCCTAATTATTGTGAAAGGATCAATAAACACAGCTGAGGGGCTGGAGACATGGCCTAGTGGTTAAGAGCACCGATTGCTCTTACAGAGGACCCGGGTTCGATCCACATGGCAGCTGAGAACCATCTTTAACTTCAGTTCCAGGGGAATCCCACACCCTTTTCTGACCTCCTCAGCTTTGCACAACATGGGTGCACAAACCTACATGCAGACAGTACTTTCATACATTAAAAAAGAAAAAAAAAGAAATGTGCCTTGTCACAGGAGAGACTGTGTGTGACAAAGCTACAACAGCATCGTACTGGAAGGAGAAACATGAAAAGGTTGTTCTCTAAGATCTGTAAAAACCACATCTGTTCTAAATAGTACTGGGCATCCTAGTCAGAGCAATTATGCAAGAAAAATAAATAAAAAGAGTCTAAATTGAAAATGAGAAAGTTAAAGCACTCCTTTTGAAGACAAATACAGACACAGACAGGTAGACATGAATAGCCCACTAAAAGCTCTTAGAACTGATAAAAAGCAGAGTAGTAAAAGGCAAAACCAATGTATGAAAGTCAGTAGCTTAATAATAATAGTGAATTATCTGGAACAGAAATTTTTTAAACTCCATTTATAATAATGGCAAAAAATTACCTAGGAATAAATTTAACCAAAGAAGAGAAAGATCCCTAAAATAAAAACTACAAAAATATTGGAGCTGAAGAGATGGCTCAGCAAATAAGAGCACTGACTGCTCTTGCAGGGTTTGATTGCCAGCACCCACGTGGCAGCTAACAACCATCCTTAGCTCCAGATCTAGGAGATCCAATGCCCTCTTCTGACCTCCTCGGGCCTTGCATGACACAAGCCCACTTACACACATTCAGGCAATACATTCACACACATAAAAAATAAAAATAAAATAAATAAAATTCAAAAAACCTTACAATATTGATGAACAAAACTGCAGACAAAAAGGAGAATGACATCTCGTGATCATGGATGGAAAAATTAACATCATGAACAGACATCCCTAATTACATGCAGCAGGTCAAGACTGGAAAGTAGGAAGGAGACTTGGGAAGAAGGGATCTGGTAACATGGGGAATGAGAGAATGGCTATTCTAAAAAGGCTTCATACTAACCAAGTTTTGCCATGGCAAGGAACAGCCAAAATTCTCAAACTTTGGTGCAGACCACAGCACGGTATAACTAACTACTTGGGAAAACTACTTAGCAGTTTCTTATAACGAGAGGTGCACACCTACCCTGTAATCCATCAGTTCTACTCCAAATATTTATTCACCAGAACCTAAGACATATCCGAAAGGGCCTTGTATCAAATGTTCATAATAGTTGTGTATATAATATCCCAAACAAGAAACAATCTAAATGTCCATCAACAAGTACAGGGATAAACAAATTACTGTATATTTACACAATGGAATGTTGCCTGGATTTTAAAAAAGGACAAACTCCTGATAAACAGGGCTCAGATAATTTCACAAGACATTACATTGGGCAAGAGAGGCAAGAAACAAAAGAGTATACAGAGTGGAATGTCATTAGTACAAAGGTTAAGCACAGACTAATTTGTCTATGTGCCTAGAAGACTAATAGACTAGTACTTACCTCTGTGGGTTAAGAATAGTTCAAAATAACCACTTTTAAGATTTGTACAGTTTAATGTATATAAAATAGACCTCAATTGTTGTAATGGTTTGTTATTGTCAGCCTGACACACTCTAGAATCTCCTGGGAAGAAGTGAGGAGCTGTCTAGACTAGGCTGACCTGCAGGCACATCTGGGGGGATTGCCTAGATTAACCCAATTTGGGAAGACTCAATCTGAAAGTGGGCAGCACTAGTCCTTTGTCTAGGACCCAGGACTGTATAGGAGTAAAGAAAGCTAACTGAGCACTAAGCACACATGGATGCATTTCTGTCTGTCTTGACCGTGGGTAGGATACAACCAGCTGTCTAAAGCTCCTACCAATTGGACTCCCCTTGTAGTGGCCAGCTGGAATCCTTTCTCTCTTAAGTTTCTTGTTGTCAGGGTATTTTATCACAGCAACTGAAACGAAACTAGGAGGGTTATATACTGTTAAAATAAAAATAATTAAGGGGCTGGAGAGACAGCTTGGCAGTTAAGAGTACCGGCTGCTCTTGCAGATGACCCAGGTTAGATTCCCAGGTTAGCATCCACGTGACAGCTAACAACCATCTGTAACTCCAGTTCCAGGGGAATCCAACACCTTCTTCTGATTCTGTGGGCATTGCACAACACCGGTGGTTGTCACAACCACCGAGGTTGTCCTCTGACCTCCAACACACACACACACACACACACACACACACGTGTGCGTGCGCATTCATCACATACAACATAAACACACATGAATTGTATATACACACATACACATACACACATATTGCACACACAAGCTAAAAAACAATAACAGGCTACTTCTCTAAAGTAAGAGAGCTTTGAAGTGGTGAGGGTTGAGTGTAGCAGTGAAATTCCCACCCGAGCCTCACCCACATCGTCTAGAAGCAGAATCATGATAGAGTTGGTGGGGGGGTGGGCAGGCCCAATGCATCATGCATGGAAGATGCTGACCCACTTGCAGATGACTGTCAGCAAGCCTCCTCCTCCTCCAGTGGCGCTCCAGGCTCCATATCATGCTGCCTTGCGGTCATCCTTTCCTCAGTGGGTGAGTGACATTTCTTTCCTCTGCCCATGACTCACTCCTTCCAGGCTTGCTATCTCCTTCCTGATCTGTGACTTGCACTCTGGGATGCCATGGTGACATTCACCCAGAAGAGCTGGTTCCGTGGTGTCTGGAAAGTGGTGTCAGTTATCTTCTTGTCTCCTGCTCTCCCTCCCTCCCCTCTGGCCACCATCAGTGACACCAACTGGCCCGAGGTCTGTGTCCCCACTGTCCTGGACTCAGGTATCTGCTTTTGTCTTGCTGCTCCAGTTTTGCCCCCTTGGGAGGCATTCATGACTGATTCTAGTTTCTTCCTTCTCCCCATTACCTCATGGGGTGGAAATGCGGATATGCTAGTTGTTGATCTTTTATTATGATAAATATATGCAATGTAAAATTGACCATTTGAATCTTGTTTTTGAAGTGCCAAAGATCAAACCCAGGGCATCCCATGCTAGGCCAGTGCTGTACCCCTGAGCCACAGCCACCACCTCCATTTCAATCACTTTCAGAGTGTGTAATTGTTATTCAGCCCATTAACAGTATTGAGCAATCAGAGATAACTAGTTCCAGAACATTTTTATCATTCCTCAAGAAAGCCAGTATCCATTAAGCAGCCACTCCCCATCTTCTGTCCCTCCAGTCCCAGGTCACCATTGATCGTTCTGCTTGACTGTGTTCTGAGCACGCCCTGCCTGCCTGGCATTCTGCTAATCTCATTGTATACGCACCTGATTAATGCTCATGAACGCAGCTGTGTGAGCTGGGGTTCTTCCACTCACAGATGAACTAAGCAAGGCTCAGAGAGAAAAGATGTACGTGAGGTCAGAAAGCCTGTAACTGGCAGAACCTGGACCAGAATGCCTGGAAACGTGCGTTTCCAGCCTGCGGTAAATGATCACACTCTGAACTTTCCCAGGATAAACACGAATGACGTAGGTCTGAATGACTTCTAAGCTCATATTATTCCATGAAAGAGTATTCCTTCCAGTCCGCTTCAAAGGTCAAGCGGGAACAACAAAATAAAAGGAACACAGATTCAAGTGACTTATGCCCTAGGAATTTTCCAGGATCTGGGATGTTGGGTTGAAGGGAGTAGCTGGAGGTACAGTCCCAGATAATGGGACCCACGGCACTGTGGGTTGCCTTGGCAAATCTTGGGATGGCACACAAGGGAAAAGGATAGGAAACCGAGGGACTCATGTGTCACAGACAGAAGAGAGAGGCTCTGGCATGTGCCCGATGCCTGGGTTTTGTCGGCTGTGCATTGAAGATTCTCTGCTCAAGAACTTGAACTTCTGATTCCCAAGGCCATGAAGCCCGACTTGCCTTGTCACTGCAGAAATGAACGTCACGGCCATTCCTACCCCCATCAGAACAGTAAATAAACAAACTACATTTAAAAAGAAAGAAAAAGAGGATGAGGGAGATACTCAATTGAACAGAAAGGTCTGTGACGAAACGCACTATTTTTATGACTTCACGCTATTAAGACAAATCTCTTTCGGATGCTCTACTTCATTATACCAAGCATAGTAAAATTTACCCGTGTACCAATTGAGCATTATTTATTCATGTATGATTTACATATATATGTATAATTTACATATACGAGGTTTTGTTGTGGGTTAACATTACATTTTGCAGACACCTAATTAGACATTTATAATTTTGATGTCATTTTATTTTAGTGGTTGGGAAAAATTCATCCTTTCTTCCAACTGCCAAATACTTCCACAAGTCCTTAAAAAGCTCTGTGGCTCAGACACTGAGTCCACGAGATTCTGGGATAACCTGCCTGTGGGTCTGTCTGGATGACCACCATTGATGGGCAGCGTTCTGCTTATTGGTCAGAATGTAACCATCCTCATTACACAGCCAGACGAAAGCTCAGAGCCAAGGGGCCTGAAAAGTTGGAAAAATACTGACTTAAGTTCTCCAATTAAGTGTACCAATGGAACATTTTTTTTACATATTCTACTTTATAAACGTAGCAGAGCTTGTAGCTGCCATTCAAGATGACAGCTCATCTGGATACCAAATTGCTAGCAAACCAGGGAGGAAAGCAAAGACCCCTATTATCAAATGGGCTTCAAACAGTGCGAAAGCTGGTGCAGTCCAAAGCTCCTTGTCAGCATGAGTTTGCTAGGAGAAAAAACAGACATGTTTTCAAAGACTTATAGTGTGGGGGCTTCCATGTTGTCCGAGGCGGCATCTCCAGCACAGACTCCAGGGTACCTGCAGGCTTCTGAGGAGTCTTATCCCCACCTCCATCTTGCCACAGGAGCACTGGGGTTACCACCATGTCCAGCTTGATGTGGGTTCTGGGGGCCTCGTTGTGTGGCAAGCACTTTATCCCTGAGCCATCTCCCCAGCCCCAATTCGTATGATTTTTCTGAGTTTCAATTTACTCCTTCATGAGACAGAAAAGCCAGGCTCACAGAGCCACTGAGAAGAGTTAACGAGATGGGCAGAGAAGCACCGGCACAGGGCGGATTCCCAGGAAATACGGTCTCTGTCCCCTCCTCCAGCGACGCCTGTGCCCTTGGGGATCTATTTTCTCTTTCCATCACTCTAAACATGGAATTGGGTATTGAAAAGAAGATCCATTTTATAGGATAAACGAGTATAAAAGACAATATTTTCAAAAGCAGCTTTATTCATAACAGTCACAAGATGGAGGCAGCTTAAATGTCCATCAGCAGGTGAATAGGTTTGTATACATCAAATATTTACGCAGTCAAACAGACACCCATGAGAAAAAGGAACCAGACACAAAAAAAGAACATATTGTCAATCTGTCCTCTTCGTAGCCTTGGGCCTAGGCCTGCTCCTCTACCCAAGATCTCTGGACTACCCTCTTGGTCCAGGCCCACCCACTGCACCCAGACTAGCTCAATTCTCCAGCTTAGTTTGTTAGACCCTCCACAGGCTGTCCCCACCCCCCCCATCTTGCCCTTGCCACCCCTCCTGAACTGCCTGCTACAGACCTGCCTACTACCCAGACATGTATACTGTACATCAACTGGTCACACACAGAGAATATATGTATACGAGATGCCCACCCCTAAGTGACACATCTACAGTGAAACTTCTATACCTAAGCCTCATGAAACATAATGGAACAGGGAGTAGGAAGAATATTAATACATCTCTCAACTCTCACCAGCAGTTTGCTCATCCAACAGAGTATGATGCACAGAGAAGGCCATGAAAGAATAAGAGATGGCAGAGTGTGTGTTCCTGGGTAGGACTCCTACATTAAACCTCACCCACCAATGGCTCAGGAACCACTGTGGAAGAAGGGGTGGAAAGATTGTAGGAGCCAAGGTTGGGGTGTGAACATAGGAAACAGAGGTGCTCAGGCCTCTGGAAACTTGTTCATATGAACTTGCAACAATGGTGACAGCATGCACAAGACCCAGGCTGACTCAATCAGACAAAAACCCAGCATAGAACTGGGAAAGTAGGAAGCCGGCCCCAACCTTAGCTGAGGAACTATTATGATGAGTGAGAGTAAGAGTTGATCTTCTTTAAGGGAGTGACTCACGACAGGCTGACTAGACTCCACTGGATGAACTTGCACTGAGGCACATCTGGGTACCAATGCTTGACCACACAGGCCTTAACATATATGACAGAATGCATGAAATCTGGTGAGCAGGGTTATGGGGGCACAGATGGGGGAGGGGTTCTAAATTTGATTAGGATCTATTATATGAAATGCACAAAAACTCAATAATATACATAAGAAGAACATATTGTGTGGCTATATTCAAATGAAGTTCATAAATAGATCAAACTAATGATGAAAATCAGAATAGTACTTAGTGGAATTCCTGACCATAAAGGAACATAAAAGAGAGTTCTGGAGTATACTAGAAATGTTCTACATCTTGATTTCATTGATGAGTACTTGGGTTTTTTCCATGTGTAAAAATTTGTCAAGATATGTGTATATAAGCTCAGCACCCTTTATTGTATGTTACAAGGCAGAGGCAAGGGGCCAGGGTGATCATAGAGAAATCTGTGAGGATTGGCCCCCCAAACCCTAAATACCCAGCCTGCAGTTGTGCAAATGAGTTACATATACTTTTAACTAAGAAGAATAAAAGACAACCTGAGGGCTGGAGAGATGGCCTAGCGGTTAAGAGCGCCAACTGCTCTTGCAGAGGACCCAGGTTCGATCCCCAGCACCCACATGGTGGCTGGGAACCGTCTTTGACTCCAGTCCCAGGGGAATCTGACGCCCTCTTCTGACCTCCGCAGCATTGCATGACATGGGTGCACAGACCTACATGCAGACAGTACATTCATACACATAAAAAAATAAATAAAATTAAAAAAAATAAATATTTTAAAAAGTAAAAAATAAATAAATAAAAGACAACCTGAGGGGTCGATCCTCACCTTCCAACTTGTTTTCAAGGCAGAGTCCCTTGTTTGCCAGTGACATGTGAAGTACTCCAAGCAGATTCTCCTCCACTTCCCGGGAGTACTGGGATTACAGGTACGCACCACCATGTCTGACTTTCATGTGGATTCTGGGGATCTAAACTTGGCCTTGTACATCACTTTAACCTGCTGAGCCATCTCTCCAGGTCCAAATTTTGGATTTTCTTACTGTCACTGTAATCCTCACACAGCCATTTTAATCGAATCTCTCCTCCTCCTCCTCCTCCTCCTCCTCCTCCTCCTCCTCCTCCTCCTCTTCCTCCTTCTCCTCCTCCTTCTTCTTCTTCTTCTGGTCTTTTTGAGACAGGGTCTTCTTGCAGCCCCAGCTGTCCCAGAACTCACGATGTAGACCAGGCTGGCCTTGAACTCACAGAGATCCATCTACCTCTGCCTTCCAAGTGCTGGGCTTGAATCTCTTATAAGAAAAGCATAGTTGAGGGCTGGAGAGATGGCCTAGCGGTGAAGAGCGCCGACTGCTCTTGCAAAGGACCCAGGTTCGATCCCCAGCACCCACATGGTGGCTGAGAACCGTCTTTAACTCCAGTTCCAGGGGAATCTGAAGCCCTCTTCTGACCTCCGCGGCATTGCACGACACAGGTGCACAAACTTGCATGCAGACAGTACCTTCCTACACATAAATAAATAAATAAATAAATAAATAAATAAATAAATAAATAAAAATTTTTAAAATAAAAAAAAAAGAAAAGCATAGTTGAGTAAAAAGGTCACCACATCTTCTGATAGTTTCCTCAAACATTATTGGAATATGGGCTGTGAGAACTCTGCTATGCTGTACTTACAGCCATAGCATATGCTGTACTTACAACTCCACTGAGCTGTTACCAGGTCAACTGCGGTAACATCTGGATGGCTTCTACAGTGTTCTAAGGACGGGATCCAGAGGTAGAAGAAGATCTAGGGAAAACAGAAGTGCAGCAAGGCAGGCTTGGCTTATGTCCAGCCCTTTGAACCCCTTTTCCATTAGGAACAATTTCCCACATTATGAGTTGCTCTTCCTAAGGCCCAAGCCTCCCCACTCTCTCATAGCTGGACAACACACGCACACGAGCCTGTCTGCAGTAATCAAAGGGGAAACAAGCAGAACAGAATGTAGAGGGAGTGAAACGCAGATGCCTTATAGAATCCATTTTCTGGCAAAGGTGGTGATAGTAGATGTCAGCTCTCGGGGCCCCAGCAACAAAGTTCTGGCAGCACAGGTACAATCAGATGCCTCCATCCTGCGCCAGTCTCTGAAGTGTCTTCTCCAGTCCAGCGTCCACTGTTCCTAGCCATGCAGCTTCCAAACCTGATTCTCTGCCCCTGCCAATGGTGTCATGAGCTTTGCAACCCTGTAATAAATTCCTTCCTGCTCTGAAGGGCTAGAGAGACCTCTCTTGTTTGTAGTGAGAGTCCCAAGTGAACGGGCCAGTGTAAGAAGGTTCCCCAGAGAAACAAACCCAACAGAGAACAAGTATGTGTGTAATAATATATACACAGGGGAGAAGTATCTTTATTTGTTGATATTGGCTCACACAATTGTAGGCACTGGAAATCCTGAAATCAGGATGCAGGCCAGGAGGCTGGAAATTGGCAGGGATTTGATGCTTGCAGGTCACAAAGAATTTCTTCTTTTTCACAAAAAAAAAAAAAAAAAAAAAAGTTTTGTTCTTGAGATCTTACAACTAATTAGAGAAGGCCTACCTACATTATCTAGGGTAATCTATTAAAATCAATTTATTTTAGATGCAAATTGTGTCTACAGAATGCCTTCACAGACACACCCAGATTAAAGATCCCACCAGCTCAGCCAAATTAACACACCAGCACACCCACCAAACCAAAACTCTGGGAATGAGTGCTTAGACTATGACCCTTATTCTGACTTAGACTTCATGTGTCTGAGATGTTTGGATTGGGAAGGTGTTTTATGTGAGCTGGAAAGATGACTCACGCTAAACTCGATGACCTGAGTTCAATCCCTGGAACTAATGTGTGGAAAGAGACAACTGACTCCCACAAGTTGCACTCTGACCTCCACATGTTCCTTGATACATGTGCATACAACCACACAAGCATACATACACAAAATAAATAAATGTAACATTTCAAATTTATGCACAGTTGAACACTAAGCAAATGGAGGCAGTTGCACTCAAGAAAAAAACTCTCTCTTGATCCCATGCCCCATCACCACAGCCCTTCACCTGATCCCAACAGCCACTGTCTCGGAGTTAGACTGTAGCCACCAAGTTCTCTTCTTCTGCCCATCCCGCCAGAGACTATTTCAAAACACTGATGTCACTATAGCCCTTGTAGCCATCAGTTTTGTTGTAAGTTACAGGCACAAACTCTGACATAAGCAAAGAGAAATCCTGGAACATCCCATGGTATGAAAGGAAGTCCTGAGTCTTGAGGTCATGGATCCACACTGCCTGGAGGTCACCAAAGCAGGAGCTGATAGACAGTCTTCTGAACAGAGCCCAACTGCTGGGATGAGTCAGTCAGATTTTAATCTCCATGGAACAGGGGCTGATTTTAAAGGGCAGGATGCCGGATTGCCTGAGATAGAGTCACAGTCCCACCTTTGGCCAGGATACGCTTCTGACAGAACCATTGAAACTTTTAAGATATAAAGTTGGGCATGGTGACACATGTCACTAATTCTAGCATTTGGGAGACAGAGGCAGGTAGATGGCTATGAGCTCCAGGCCAGCTTGATCTACACAGTGAGACCCTATGTAGCTCTGAGAAGGTGGGAGAAAATGGCTGCTAACATTCTGAAGGGTGAACAAGGAATTCAACATTCTAGAATGGCAAATATCCTAATATCCCAGACAAGGGAGAGACCCTAAGTTCTAAATGCCAATGCCAACCCTCACAGTGCCAGGCCAGTGTCACAAAAAAACCCGATATTAATAATAAGTGGCCAGAAATGACAACAAAAGGAATATTGGAAAGGGGGAAGTAGATACTAGACAAGTGAAAATAAGACACAGCCACTCTTCAGTCATATTTGGCACCCAGAAGTTCCTTCTCTATCGGAGTAAGTCAAGGAACAGCCAAGGATCACATTCTGTGTCCAGCAGGGCTAGGGAAGAATGGTGAGTGGCCCCTAACCAACCAAGTAGGAATAAGGGCTTCCTAGACCTCAAGACACTGTCAAGACAGGCCCAGCCCTGATGACCTTCAGCCTGAACCCTGTTGTTTCTTGCCACAGTCACTCTGCACAAGAGCTAAGACCAGAGCCTACAGTATAAAGGCTTTTCCCAGCCTCTCACCTTAGCTCTCTGTCCTTGCCTCCCTCTTCACTGGCCACAGGATATGTGTGGCAGAGGAAAGGCCATCAGGCTGGGACCTGGAGAGAAAGGGGCCAACTGTGGGATCACCACCTCTCCAGTCTCTTTTCTCAGGACTGGAAGAGACAGGACAGAGTTGGCTAGTGAGAAGGGAAGTCACAGTTCCCCTGCGCTTGCCTGACTTCATTGTTGGACTGGAGTGTTCCACCCACACTAGAATGAGAGCTCTAGGAAGCAGAAGCCTCATCAGTATTGTCCACTCACTGCTGTGTTCCCAAGCCTATCCAGTACCCAAAGCACTGATTACATAAAGCAAAGGCTGTCCCTGAGCCTCTGACTTTGACCATGGGCCAGATTAAGTCTGGCACAAGCCAGGAGAGAAAGCACATGTGTCACAGCCAACCAGAGCTGGCTCCCAAGGCCTGGATCTTGGGACCTGTGGGGTTAACCATTATTGAGTTCTGCTGAGGGTTATACTGCCCACTTCACACTATCGGTATGAAAATACGTGAGAATTAAGTGGCACCGAATCATAGAACTTTCCTTCCCAGGGGCCCCCATTCAGCTGTCTATTCTTTAAAAGAGGACACTATTTGGAGTCAACTAGTAGGAAATGAATGCTTGGGAACATCCCAGAGCTTGGGAGCTGGGTGTTTTAGGAAAGCCAACTGACAAAAATGGAGACAAAGCAATGCCAATCCCCAGGGACAGCCTCCCAACCCCCTGGAAAGTCTCATTCTGAGCTTCTGGCACAGCTAGAGAAAGGCCTCTTCATTCCTTCTGTGCCTAAAGATGGGACCAAAGGAGATATATAACAAGCCACTTTGGAAAGAGAATTTTATTAGCTTCATGAGAAATAGCTGCCCTGAGTAAAGCCCTGGATGGAGCCATAGTTCTGGCGGCTTCTGGCCAAGGCCATGGAGGAGCCCACCCGCTCTCTCCACATCCTTGGCCCAGGATCTAACCAGGGTTTCAAGAACACTGCCTCACTTCCTTGTCCCCGCAGTGCAGGCCCAGAATCCACCAATGCAATCTTGCCGGCCACTGGGTTCTTCTGCTCTGTCCTTCACTGAACAGGAAAATGATTTCAACATTCTAGACACTCTGGTCAGGACTGGTCTGGCCTGTGTTCTGGATCATCAACCAGGAACATGACACCAATCAGAAAGACAACATTCTGGAGCTTCCCCAACCCCATTCTAAAATGAAAATTAAGAACCACTTAACTTTCAAGGAGATTTCATCAGGAGCTCTGTATTCTACTTGTTTGTTCATTTCTTTTTATTTTGCTGAAGACAGGGTCTGACTATGTAGACAGGGCTGGCCTCAACAGAAATCTACCTGCTTGGGGTCTCCCAAGTATTGAGAATAAAGTTATACACCCCACACCTGGTCCTGTGTTCTAAATTTTATGTCTATGTTCCAAATTGACCAGAAATCTGACTTTCTAGGTTGCCAACCAGGAGTCAAATACTGGGAATCCAGATGAAAACCACTCTTAACATTCTGAAGGGTTAACAAGGAATTCTGAATTCTAGAATGGCAAATATCATAATATTCCACACAAGGGTGAGACCCAAAGTTCATAATGCCAATGCTAACCCTCACAGTGCCAGGCCAGAAAACCAACATTGATGACTACTTTAGCCTTAGTGTCCTAGAAGGACAAGCACAAAGCTCCCTCAGAGTGCTTCTTCCTGGTCCCTCAGAGCTCCGAGGATGGTCGCTCTACAACAGGCCCATCGTCTACACTCAAGTCCGGCACTTGGAAGGAAACATAGGGATGGGTCTTGGTGTTCAGATGGACCAGTTTCTCCAGTGATGCTGTTTTGACAAGATTGAATCCCATCTCACCACCAAAGGTGCTGGGCTTCCAGTACTCCGGAGAGCAGATGGGATTCCCTAGGAGACCCTTGAGGGAAAAGGGAGCCCCAATCTCTATCATACTCTCCCCAAACATGGAGTTGGGCTGGCACTTTTCAAGAAGCAACCCAGGATAAAACTCCAATGCATCGATATCTCCATATAATTCCTCCAACTCGGCAGCCATCTCCTTCTCTCCTGCAAGGGAAGAAACCACAGTCAAGAGCCATGGTTTCATTAAGGTCACTCTGGGGAGGGAAGCTTCTAGATGCTGTCTTTCCTAGGGATAATGGGAATTCCAGAAGAACAATGTGAACAACTGGACATTGGGGAAAAGGTCATGAAAGAAAGCACAAATAGGTCTTCAAACTGGACTCCGTCTGAAAAGAGAATGTGCTACTGACAAAAAAAAGAGTCCAACTGCCTACCTAGATCAGTCCCGGATAGCTTACAATCTCCAACAACTCATCTTGGTTTCTGGCCTACCTCCCAGCCCATCACAATATTGAGAAAGCTGCCTATCTTGCTTTCTCAAGATAGATTTCAAGACTTTATCTTGGTTCAAGCCCCTCTATTACCATAGATCCAAGGATGTTCGGACAGGATTCTGTGAGAGTCTACACTCTACCCCACCCTGTGTACCTTTTGTCAGAAGAAATTAAAGGGTAACTTATTCCAGGATCTGTTCCATTCTGTAACAACTGCATGTTCACAAATAATTTCCAAGGAAAGATGAACATGAAGATTCCCCACCAAGCACTGTGCACACCCATGATGACACAACTCCAACTGGCCTTCCCAATATCTGAGGGTGAGGGTCTTGGGAGGAAAAGGTGTGCGCGCGCGCGCGTGTGTGTGTGTGTGTGTGTGTGTGTGTGTGTATGTGTGTGTGCACAGATTCTTGAGCACCACACAGGCCTACTCAATCATGATCTCCAAGAAAGGTATATAAGAATTGGGAGATTTTTTTTTAATGTGTGCTGTGTTGTTTTGTGTTGTTTTGCTTTGTCAAGGAGATTAAAGCTTGGGCCTCATGCATGCTAAGCATGTTCTTTATCACTGAGCTATATCTCAACCAGACTTGTTATCTTAATCTTTCTAAGGGAGTCAGATGCAGCCAGCCCAAAAATGAGTATTTAGGAACCACTAGACACAAAAGAGGGCACAGAGCCCCGTATAGAACCCAAACATCCAGCATGAAATCCAAGATTCTAGCCACTTTGGTGCCAATCTCCCTCCACTACCCAAGACATCTCCCAAGACAAGCCCCTTGCACCAGCCACATGTGTGACTGTTCTCCCAAATGGGCACCTACTTTCTCAGCTGTTCCTTTGTGTTCTTCCTAGCCCTACCGGAAGTGGTTCTCCTTTGATGTCTCCATCAGCCTTCCTGGAAGGGATCACCTTCCCTCCTCAAGTGGGTCACTGTCACATGCACCCCTTTCCCTTACAATGCTCACAGTGATAGTGATGGCCACCCACATTGTCCCTTCCTCTCTCTTTGGTCTCTCCCTCACTTTACTGTGCATCTCTCTAAGGCAGCGATGGTGTCCAGGAAGCAGCTGCCCACCTGTGAACTCCTGGAAAGAGGTGTAGGGCTTCATGCCAAACCTCTTGCGGTACTCATTGAAAGGCTGTAACCGCATCTCTCGGGACTCTTTGATGATCTCGATGGCCACATGTAGTACATGGTGGTCAAAGTTCCTACCACCACCGATCTGCCAAGAAATAAGCACAGCTGTCAGTCTGGGAGTCAGTTACAGACTGTCTTGGAGCCTGTATGAAGCTGTAAGAGAACGTCAAGCCATGAGTCTTGTCTAGACCAAAAAAGAATGTGGTGCAGTCCAGCAGTCAGGATGCTGGCGTCTGTCCCTAGGTCCACCGTATCATGCTCACTCAGAAGCCCAGCTTCCTCAACACTGAAGTGTGTAGTAGTTGTAGTAGTCACACCAACAGGTAGTGTCATCCCGAGTGAAAAGAGGGTTCAAAGCCCAGGTAACCTAGTGAAGAAAAAAAAAATAAAAAAGAAGACTCTAGATCCCTGGGGATTCCTAGCCAGCCAGGTTATCCTATTCGGCCAGCTACAAAGCAAAAACAGCTCCTGAAAAACAACCCCAGAGTTGACTTCTAGATTCCATATGCAAATGTATCTGCACACGCGCACACACACACATATACACATATACATACATACAGACTCCACAAAAAACATTCCAATTCATAAAAAATTAAGGAGCATTAGCATAAATGAAGCTCTATTTCTCTTGAAGTAATAAAATTACTCTGTTTTGATAGAACAGGTATAATTGGATAGAAAAAAAAAAAACAGTTGAATGAAATCAGACAGCTTGGAGCAAAGCAAACTTGGAACAACAACCAGAGGCTGGTTCCACCCCCAGCTCTACCCACTACAAGCTGCAGTGTTGTGTAAGTTGAATTTTGTCTCCCCGAAAAGATGCACTAAAGCCTTAACTGCAAATACAACTTCAGTTGGAAATGCAGCAACCTCACCTCAGCAGGTTCTAGTTCCCCATGGCTTCAGTTACCCACAGGAAATGACAGTCTGATAATATTTAATGGAAAATTCCAGAAATAAGCAATTCATACGTTTTAAATTATATGTTGTTCTGGTAGCATGATGAAATCTAATGAGGTCCTACTGAGTCCTGCCCAGGATGTGAATCATTCTTCTGCCCACCATGTCCACAGTGCCTGTCAGTCACTTGGCATGTCTTGGTTATCAGAGCAACTGTCATGATGACAGAGTGCTTTGTCCAAGTAACCCTTACATAATATACCTGTGAGTTTCATCTTACCCCAACCCCTCACACAGACATGGTATCAACTCACATCATTCTAAGAAGGATGAGAAAAGTTAAGGGCATTTGAGAAAGGGAGGGGCACATTTACATACTTTTATTACAAAATATTGTTAAACATGCTCAATTTTACCATTATTATGTTTCTTACTAGGTTTAGTTTATGGGTTAAACTTTACCCTGAAGTGTGTATGTATAGGAAAAAAACTTAGTATATATAGGGTTTGGTACTCTCTACCATTTCAGGCATCTATTGAGGAGTCTTAGAATGTGTTCCCTATGGATAAGAGATCTATACGCTCTTCACTGATATAGTCAAAAGAAAGTCATACTTAGGGAAGATCCTGATCCAATAAATTGTGTTCTTTTTGTTTGCGTTTGTTTTTATTTTTTGAGGCAGGGTCTCATGTGACACAGTCTGGCCTGGAACTAGCTATGTAGTTGAGGATGATCTGGAACTAGCTATGTAGCTGAGGATGACCCTGGAACTAGCTATATAGCTGAGGATGACCCTGGAACTAGCTATGTAGCTGAGGATGGCCTGGAACTAGCTACGTAGCTGAGGATGGCGTGGAACTAGCTATGTAGCTGAGGATGGCCTGGAACTAGCTATGTAGCTGAGGATGGCCTGGAACTAGCTATGTAGCTGAGGATGGCCTGGAACTAGCTATGTAGCTGAGGATGGCCTGGAACTAGCTATGTAGCTGAGGATGGCCTGGAACTAGCTATGTAGCTGAGGATGGCCTGGAACTAGCTATGTAGCTGAGGATGGCCTGGAACTAGCTATGTAGCTGAGGATGGCCTGGAACTAGCTATGTAGCTGAGGATGGCCTGGAACTAGCTATGTAGCTGAGGATGGCCTGGAACTAGCTATGTAGCTGAGGATGGCCTGGAACTAGCTATGTAGCTGAGGATGGCCTGGAACTAGCTATGTAGCTGAGGATGGCCTGGAACTAGCTATGTAGCTGAGGATGGCCTGGAACTAGCTATGTAGCTGAGGATGGCCTGGAACTAGCTATGTAGCTGAGGATGGCCTGGAACTAGCTATGTAGCTGAGGATGGCCTGGAACTAGCTATGTAGCTGAGGATGGCCTGGAACTAGCTATGTAGCTGAGGATGGCCTGGAACTAGCTATGTAGCTGAGGATGGCCTGGAACTAGCTACGTAGCTGAGGATGACCTGGAACTAGCTACGTAGCTGAGGATGACCTGGAACTAGCTACGTAGCTGAGGATGACCTGGAACTAGCTATGTAGCTGAGGATGACCTGGAACTAGCTATGTAGCTGAGGATGACCTGGAACTAGCTATGTAGCTGAGGATGACCCTGGAACTAGCTATGTAGCTGAGGATGACCTGGAACTAGCTATGTAGCTGAGGATGGCCTGGAACTAGCTATGTAGCTGAGGATGACCTGGAACTAGCTACGTAGCTGAGGATGACCTGGAACTAGCTATGTAGCTGAGAATGGCCCTGGACTCCTGATTCTCCTGCCTCTACCTCACAAGTGCTGGGATTACAGGAATATGTCACCATGCTCAGATTAGTAGTGCCTTTTTAAATAAGAGTAGAGACACAGAGAAGACATCATGTGACAATAGAGATAGAGAGTGCAATGACATCTGTAAGCCAGGGAATACCAAGGCCAGGCAAGCCCCAGCAGAATCCTAGAGAAAGGCAAGGCCAGGGGGGCTGTGTGTGACAATAGAGATAGAGAGTGCAGTGACATCTGTAAGCCAGGGAATACCAAGGCCAGGCAAGCCCAGCAGAATCCTAGAGAAAGGCAGGGCCAGGGGGCTGTCTGGAGCCCTCAGACAGGGTGGCTGTTGGTCCTTCATTTCAGACTCCTAGCCTCCAGTACAGTGGAAGAACAAGTGTCTGTTGTCCTAACTCACCCACTTTGTAGCACTTTGTTAAAGAAACCCTAGCAAGCAAAGCAAGCAAACACAAGGACATGGGGTCAAAAATGGAGCTAAGTTTGTGTTTCCTCATATGCAAAAACAGAGAGGGTGAGAGTGGCCACCTGATATGTATGGTAAAACGAATGAGATAAAGGAGGCAAAACAGCTGTCATTGTGCTTGTCACATGCCAACCACCCCAGACATTAGCCATAGATGATGACTGCCCTATGCTGGCCCTTCTCATGTTCTTTTTAAAGATTTTTTTAAATACTTTATTATTTTTATTTTCTGTATATAAATGTTTTGCCTCCACATAAGTAAATGCACTAATGTTGTGCAATGCCCGCAGAGATGAGAAGAGGGCGTGGGATCCCCTAGAACTGTAGTTACAGGCAGTTGTTACCCACCATGTGGGTGCTGGGAACCAAACCAGGGTCCCCTGCAAGAGCAGCCAGTGCTCTTAACTACAGAGCCATCTCTCCAGGCCTAAGATTCTTTTTTAATATCCTGAAAGTCAACACACTGTGTGGCCCTTCTGTCTTCTGCCAGGTTTGACATCCAGACCTTCCACACACATCATCACGGTCATTTGACAAATGCTCATACAGCCCACCAAAGGGCTACTATCTCTGTTCACACTTGTGTTCCCCCAGAAAACAGACACCGCTGGCAGCAAATGCTAATCATAGTCAAGTTATCAGAAGGAAATCTAAATCTGCTAAGTGTCGCAACATCCTAACAGGGCTGCAGGCCAAGAATTATAGAGAAGCAGTGGATTGGAGATGGGCGATGAGGGATCCAGAGAGCTAGGACAAAAGAATGGGAGTTTGAGACTCCAGGGAATGAGAAATTTCTGAGGAAGTTGTCAAAGAACTCCAAGAAAAGGTACTCATTTTCAGGATTACCACAAACGGGTAGTCCTTAAACAACAGAAACTTACTCCTTCACAGTGTGTAGGCCAGGGTCTCAGTAAGCTCAGCTTCTTCCAAGGCCTCCCTTGGCTTATACCTGGTGACCTTCCCCTTGTGTTTATATGTAGTTTTTCTTCTGGGTGACTCTGTCTTAATCCCTCCTTCTTAAAGGACACCAGTCATATTGGCCTGCTCTAGTTTCCTATTTAGTCTTAAATTTCTCCTCCTCAGATTTCTTTTTCAAATGCAGTTATATTCAGAGGTACTGGGGGTCAGAGGTGTAGCATAGAAATTTGAGGGAATGCACAATTCAGATGAAACCAAAAACTTTCTTACAGACATCCCATACCCTAGGGGCCTCCTGCCCCTCAAATGCTATCCTTTCCAACCCCCAGGACTTTAGGACCCAGTCATGACCCGTCACCAACAACTTTTCATGGGAAATGGCTATCCATTCCATCTCCACTCCACCATCATTTCTCCACCCCTAACACCCACCTCAAGGTCAGCACTGTGGTCTTCTATACTATGGCTCTCAGCATGCTCTTACAGTTCTGAGAACATCAGAAAATCACTTGCCACAGGCATACATGCACGGCAAGTGCTGGATGACAGATGCTAGCTCTCATGAGACTATTACCCTTCTAAGGTGTAAGTGCCAAGGGGATAAGGAGCCAAGAACCATGTCAATCTTGTTCATGACCACAGCTCAAGCTTCTGGAGTGATGCCTGTGTTGGAGTCTGAATCTGAAATGTACCCCATATGTTCGTATTTTAAACACTTGCTGCCCAGATGGTGGCATTATTTAGGGAAGATACGGGACCTACAGAAGGTGGGGCCCAGGCGGAGGAACTAGGTCACTAGAAGCAGACTTTGAAGGTTATAGCTCAGCCCCCAGTCCAGTCTCACTCTATTTCCTGCTCTGTGATATAAACGGCCTCGGCCTCGAGCTCCTGACACCGCTCTGCCATGGCTTCTTTGCTATGACGCATTGAAATTGGCTGGAACTGCAATTGACAATTAATCCTGTCTCCCTTGGGTTGTTTTTTTTTTTGTGTGGTTTTTTCAAGTTTTGGGGTCACCATAACTGATAGAGCCTGTTATTCTCACATGAACAAGAGAACTCACAAAGGGATGTTTTCACCACCTTGCGGAAGTGGCCCATTCTACAGATGAGAAAACTGGGTTTGAACCAGGTCTTCTGGATCCCAGACCCCACCCCTGCTGACCTCCACTCCTCCGAAGCTTACCCGGCCAGCCCTCTGACGAGAGAAGGCATCCACCAGGGCCTCAACACCGTAGTCTAACAACATGGAGGTGTTGAACAGGAACTGCTCATAGCTGTACTCTTGCGAGCCCACTTTGAAGGAGTCAGGCATGAGTGGGTGCCAGTGGTAGAGATGGTTGAACTCAATGGCGATGCGGTTGCGGTACTGGAACTGGGCTCTGAACAACAGCTCTGGGTCAAACTTGAGCTGCAGGAAGTAGCCACTCAAATGCTGCACGTACTCCTCAATGACGATCTTGATGGTTTCTCCTGTGGGTTGGGGGGGTTGGAAACAGCATCAGCAGAGTGCGATAACAGGCATCTGGCACGGGAAGCAGGCCAGCTTGCTCGCTCAGGTCTCCTTGGTGTTACACGGCCATTTCCGCTTTGTCTCCTCGTAACAGGATGTGAAACAGAACTATCAGATTTGACCGAGGTTCCCAGATGAGAGGACCACTGCTTCGAAAGGAAGCCCTGGACCCAGCGAAGGAAGAACTGGTTTCACAACCCTGGGACGGCTTCTCTCCTATGGACCACGAAGAGTCTGGAGAAGCCGGAAGTGGTGGCACAAGCCTGTAATCCTAGCCCTTGGGAGGCTGAGGCAGGAGGATTGCAAGCTGGATGCCAGGTTAGCCTACATGGAGAGACTTTGTCTCTAAAGCAAAAAGTCTGGAGAAACCCTGAAAGACAGAAAAGCATGGAGGTGACTTAGCGAGGGCTGAGATTTCACCAAAACCCTCAGTGGGAGGGGAGGGGAGCTTCAAAGAGACCATTGGACAGTTCCTGCTATAGCCAAAGGAAGTAAAGGACAGCAAGTGAGCCCAGCCCTAAGTGTCATTTAAATCATATTTCTCAAGTGTTGTTGTATGTAAGAATCTCACGGGCAGTTCTTCTTTGGTCCCTCAGGAACCAGATATAAACAAAGCAAAAAGGAAAGAAGCAAATTGAACATTACATAACAATATGAAACATGGCCAACTGGATAGTTAAAGGAAACTGTTTATGTACCAATAAACCATAAGTCAAAACTGTCTTTTCAGTAAACTGACCTGCAGCCACGCCATTTGGAACTAGCAGATCTGGGCTCAAATCCTAGCTTCTCGGTTTGTAGGCATCTGAGCTTGACCTGAGTTAATCTCCCTGAGGCTCACTTTCCCGAAGTGTAAACTGTATGTTCTATTAGTATCCATGTGGCAAAATGCATTGGGTCACGTGAAGAGTTGACAGCACACACATCCACACCATTGGTGGAACAGAGCTGGCAACTGTGGCAGTCTCCACACAGGCTGGCTACAAGTAGGAATCTCAACTGCAGATGTAATGGGTGATCAATGCCCCCAGATATTCCATGTCACAAAAGGTCAGATACCCACTTGAGGAAGAGCCCCCCTGACAATGAGATGGTAGCAGCGTGAACTTTGGTAGCATTCAGACTTAATTCATGCCTCCCTCTGCCGAATGGCCCTGGACAATTCACTTAACCTCTCTGAATCTTAACTGACACAGGGTAACCATACTTAGTTCATAAGTCTGCACGGTATTAAATGAAGCACTAGACCTGTTCTGTTCTATCATTCCTCATTTCGGGCACAGCTTCATCCCCGGCCAGTGTGCTGGGCAGCCTCTAGCTATTGACTGTGCCTCTCTGATCAAGGTCTGTGCACTGCTCAAACAAGAACCAGAACTAGAACCAGCCTCTCCACCTCCACCTCCTTCAGGCTATTCTTAGCCTGGTGCCTGGCTCTTTCAGGATCCAGTGAATTAGACACTATAATTGAGACCAGCTGTGCCCAGTGATGCCCAGAGGTGGTGACTCACACAGAACATGGTCTGGATGGAGATGTCAGGGACCAAGCTCCCAGGCAGGAAGTCCATCTGACATTTTAGGTTGCAGACCCACCCCCATAAGGGACACAAAAATATCTTGTCCTGAGTCACCTGGAAGCTCCCAAACTCCATAAAGACAGAAAGCTAAAGAAACAGGAAATGGGAGGGTTCCCAAGGGCGACGTAAGTTGGGACTTGACCCCAGTGTTTGGGGACCTTAGTGCCAAGTCCTAGCAGCATAAGAGGAAAACCAGGACTCGAGGTGGCCCATCAAACGTGCTGTGACTCACTCAGATCATAATGGACTACCTCCATCTTCCCTTTCCTGAAGGCCTACTCTGTGCTGGAAGCTTCCCACTACGCATCTCAGGATCTGAAGCTCTGCCTGAGGTCTCAACTTCCAGCAGAGTCCCCATTTCCAACGTGGCCAACTCTTTGCCTGCTTTCCACTATTAATCTGTCTCTTTGAATTGGCTAATTGAGAACACGTTAGCCAAACCTGGCTTGGGACACAGGCTGTGACCCCACCCCACCCCCAAAGTTCAGCAACACCGGGGTCCTAACCCACCCTCCCCACGACACAGACTCACCGATGAGAATGAGTCGAGCGGTCTGGAAAAGCTGCTCGTCCTCCCAGGTGGGGTGCTCCACCTTCAGCACGTCGCACACCCGGTTGTGCTCTCGCAGCCAAATGGTGGAGAAGAGCATCAGCCCCGGAAGCAGCCCGAACACTTCCTGGCCCGTGGCCATCTGCTTCTCGAGAGGGACACCCTGTGGGTAGCGCATCAATACCGGTGCCTGTAGCACGGACGGTGGGTACACCTCTCCATCCAGTACCTGTGGGATAGAACAACCCAGCAACCTGAGGACTGGGCAGGGCACCTGCAGCTGACTCCTGCCCTCTTCCAGAGACCCTTCTGGCCCAGTCCACCCACCTCCTGCTCCCCAAGTGCCTCCCTAAATTAACTCTTTACCCGCAGACACCCTTTTGAGTATGCCACAGCCAGTGCACCCCTTTAAAAGAAATTCAAATCTAGTACTGGCTAGCTTGAAATCCTTCCCTCTCTGCTCTTAACAGAAATCAAGTCCTGCACGCCCCCTGCAAGAAGCTTCTGCCCTCATCTGGAACCACCCTTACCTCCACTAACTAGGCTCTAGTGGCCCAGCCATTCTTACCCTCTCCTCAAGACACCCAGCTGCTTCCTACCTCCAAGCCTTTGAATTTCCATCCCCCAAGTCCACATTGACATCCCCCTCCCCCACTCACACCAGTGAGCCTTGCTCCTTCGGGTCTGCCCTAACTGTTCCCTTTTCATGCAACTGTGCTACTTCCTGGGGAAGAGGTCCCAACCTCAAGTCACTTAAATGGCATCATCAGCTCCTGCTTGGTAGCAGTAATCACCAGAGCAACTAGGTACAGGTACATGGCAGTTTCTTCATCCATTCACTAAATAAATGCCAACTATATGCCAAGTCCTGCTCTTACCCTAATGATTCAGCCATGAACGTGCCCTTCATTTGTTCAGATTTGTGCAAACCGGGATGGTAGCCACCGAGCACTAGAAATCCGACCAGTGTGAAGATCTCCATTTAATTTCATTTACATTTTACTTAATTTAAATGTAAATCTTAGGGGGCTGGAGAGATGGCCTAGCGGTTAAGAGCACCGACTGCTCTTACAGAGGACCGGGGTTCAATCCCCAGCACCCACATGGCGGCTGAGAACCATCTTTAACTCCAGTTCCAGGGGAACCTGACGCCCTCTTCTGACCTCCACGGCATTGCATGACATGGGTGCACAAACCTACATGCAGACAGTACATTCGTACACATAAAAAAATAAATTAAAAAAATGTAAATCTTAAAGCTGATGTTTCAGCTATTGGGAAAATGTTTAGAACAATTTGAATGTAAGAATCTACTCATTCAATTATAAAGTTTGTGAAATTTAAATATAGATTAGCTACCTCCAATGAAAATCTTTTTAATTTTTACTGTATTTATTTGTGGGGGCACACTACTGCCACAGTACACGTGTAGAGGTCAGAAGACAACTAGCAGGAGTATGTTCTCTCCTTCCACTAGTGGGTTCCAGGAAGGGAACACAAGTCTTCAGGCTTGGCACAAGTGTCTTTACTAGCTAAGCCATCTCACCACCCCAAATAAAGTATATTATTAAAACCCAGCTCCTCTGTCTCTTTTTACCTTTGTTAACGTGGCCACTAGAAAATGGGAATTACATATGTGGCTCACGTTACATTTCTGTTGAACAGAGCTGGTATAGTCATGGAGTCCTCATCCCGGCATTTAGATGTGTTGGTTCCTTGAGGGCAGGGTCCACAGCTATGATGGATACTGCTCAGTCACCTAGATGAGTTGCATCATGGTGCCCAATCCACAAAGTGGAAGCAACTAAATGAGTGAAAGCAGCTTGGGACTGTCCCTCCGCTGAGTTCCAGAGCCTCCTCCCAGGAGGACATGGGAGGCCATGCTGCCTCCTCGTGTGCTTTTTGTCCTGCCACTTTCTCTAAGCCTTGCTCCATCCTCCTGGGCACATCTCCACTCCCGTGGCTGTCCCATCCCCCTACCCAGCCACGTTTGACAGAAAGGACCCTCCTGCTGCCCCATCCTCAGACCCAGAACTACCTGGTACTTGAGTTTCCCATCCTTAAAGAGCCTCAGGTGGTACTGACGTTCCAGATTATCTCCATAAATGTGGCCAAGATCTACCTGAAGACGGAAAGAAGCCCACTCAGATCACCTGGACCCTGCTCCACTGGTAACTGCCTGCATGTGGCACACGAGGTCCTCCCCCCTCCCCAGGTACTCACCCCGTGGCCCAAGGCCTTGGTGAAGCCAGGACCCATCTTCCCAGAAGTTTTGAAGAACTGGTGGGTGAAGTGTTGTGCAAAGAAGGCGAACATGAGGTTGGTCCCCTGGGGGGCGGGGATGAACTTCCTCCTGAGCAGGAATCGTTGGGCCAGGAGCTGGACATCCGGCAGCTGCTTCTTCCCTGGTAGGGAGGAGGGTAGGAAAGAGCAGTAGCTGCCGAGATCATGACTGTCCCCCTGCCCTGGGGACCTCTGGGCTTCCAAAAGTCCCCAGGCAAACTAGCCCAAGCAGGAAGTCCAGAGCATCCTCCTCAAGGGCACCCTTCTATACCCCACAGGGAGCCCCTGTAACCTGCTCCACCAAAACACCTTGAAGTGTTGGCCAAGAAAATGACATAATATTTGGAATTTGATTTTAAACACTCCACTGAAATCAGGCATGGCAGCACAGCCCTGCCATCTCAGCACTGAGGAGGATGCCTGGGCCACACAAAGGACTACACCTCACAAGAACAACAGGTCAGCGAGATGGCCACGAACGTCTCCCAGCCTCAGCTCAAACCCCAGAACCCAGATAGTGGTGGAGGGCAGACCAGACTCCACAGGGCTGTCATCAGACCTCTACACACAGGCTATAGTACATGAGTGCCCATACATCTCTCTCTCTCTCTCTCTCTCTCTCTCTCTCTCTCTCTCTCTCATAATTTTTAATAACAACAAAAATCCTCCATTACAAAGTAAGACAGGACAGATAAAGAAGTTGTTGAAGCTGGAACATGGGCCCATGGTTCTTATCCCTTCCTCTCAATTTTGATGTACATTTGCCATTATTTCATAATGAAAAATTTCACTAAAAGAAAGAATGTTAATATCATAGATCCTGCGGCTAAAGAGATGGCTCAGCAGTTAAGCACTGGCTTCTCTTCCAGAAGACCCAGGTTCAGTTCCCAGCACCCCATGGCAGCTAACAACCACCCAAGTTCCCATGCCCTTTTTTGACTTCTGTGGGCATGTGTACACTTGGATGCACTTACACACATGCAGGCAAAACACTCATACACATAAAAATAAATAAATACATTTTTAAATATTTTCTCTTTATTTTTATTTCATGTGTATGAGTGTTATGTCTGCATACATTTAAGTGAACCCATGTTGTTACAGTGCCTGAGGAGGAAAGAAGAGGTTATCAGATCCCCTGAAAATGGATTTACAGACAGTTGTTAGCTGCCATGTGGGTGCTGGGATTTGAACCCAGGTCTTCGGTAAGAACAACCAGTGGCTCTTAACCACTAAGCCATCTCTCCAGCCCCCAATAAATACATTTTTAAAGTAGTGGGATGTATCCCTTAATTATGTCTAGAAGAATCTGGTACCCAGTACCCTCATACACAGGGACAATAGGATTTCTATATTCTAAACAAAGTTTGCCTTTCACCACATTTCAGGCCTGATGTTGAAGACCCAAGGTCAATGGAAACTATTTGGATCATCATGGCCAAGTAGACTCCTCTAGAAGGAAGTAATATCAGGCATTGTAAAAGACAGTAGAGGGAACAGTCTGTACCCTACAAGTGGGGTCATTGCTCAGTGACATGGGGGGAAGGTTGATTCTTGCAGTGTTGGAGATAATCCACTATCCTGGCAGGGTTGACCATGTTTGGGAATAACAGCTAACTTTGTGAATGAAAACCAGCAAAGTAGCACTGGAGACCCAAGCAGAGACAGCAGTGCCCACACAAGCCTCTGAGCCTGCAGGGACACCCATGAAGCTGCGCAGGAAGTGTCCAACAGTGACACCATGTGGCAGGGACACCCATGAAGCTGCACAGGAAGAGTGCCCAACAGCGACACCATGTTGCAGGGACACCCATGAAGCTGCACAGGAAGTGTCCAACAGTGACACCATGTGGCAGGGACACCCATGAAGCTGCACAGGAAGTGTCCAACAGCGACACCATGTGGCAGGAACACCCATGAAACTGCACAGGAAGAGTGTCCAACAGCGACACCATGTGGCAGGAACTGAAGCAACAGTGGCAACTGGTAAGCCTCTCCTGTTCTTGCTCTTAAAGATGAATGGATGAGGGGCTGGAGAGATAGCCTAGCGGTTAAGAGCACAGACTGCTCTTGCAGAGGACCCGGGTTCAATCCTCAGCACCCACATGGTGGCTAAAAATTGTCTGTAACTCCAATTCCAGGAGAACTCCAGTTCCAGGGGAATCCGAGACCCTCTTCTGACCTCCGCAGCATTGCACGACACGGGTGCACAAACCTACATGCAGACAGTATGTTCATACACATACAAAAATAAAAAAAAAAATTTGAAAAAAAAAAAAAGATGAATGGATGGTTCTGAATTTAGTAACCCCAGAAGTTTTGGACCACTTAGGGGTAGGGTGAGAAGTAGCCCTTAGCAGGAATGCCCCTGTCCAGGAGGCCACAAGGGTCTTAGTCAACTGAAGAAAGAAATGTGACCTCTTTGTACCCTACCAGAATGAAGCATGGGGAACTATTGGTAAAGAACCAGACACCAAGTTAGCACCAATACACAGCGCACTATTCCTTCCTTCCTCCAGTTCAGTTTCAAGTCACTTCTGCCCAGTACAATGCCCTCCGTCAGCAGATGGGGACCAAGTAGACAGGCACCCTGGAAATACTAGTCAGCCTCGATCTTTCTGTCTCTCCATCCTACCCTCCCCTCTTCCTTCCCTCCTTTCCTCCCTCCCTTCTTGTCTTGGTTTTGTTTAAAAGACACCCTGTGCTTATAGATCCTAAATAGGCCTCAAACGTGAGATCCTCCTGCCTCAGCCTCAGTGCTGGGATTACAGGCTAGTACTGCCACGCTCCACTCAGTCTCTGACTTTCCCTGTGATCTTAGACAAGACCTTTCATTGTCCTTTCCCTGGTCCTAGACATGCCAACTGTCCTGCCTTGGCTCACCCATCTGTGAAATGGATCAGTAATTGTTCTTTTTATTTTTTTTAATTAATTTTATTTATTTCTGTATGTGTATGAATGTACTGTCTGCATGCAAGTGTGTGCAACCGTGTCGTGCAGTGCTGCGGAGGTGAGAAGAGGGTGTCGGATTCCCCTGGAACTGGAGTTCTCCTGGAATTGGAGTTTCAGACGGTTCTCGGCCGCCATGTGGGTGCTGGGGATCGAACACTCTTAACCGCTAGGCCATCTCTCCAGCCCCCAGTAATTGTTCTTTTACGCGCTTTTTTCCCTGAAGAGGAGAACTAAGCATTTCAGGTGATCCCTGGGCCAGCTCTTTACCCCAAAGCTCCTTACCTTTGGTCCCCATGGGCGTGGGACAGTCTTTGGGCACAGAAGGCAGAACACGAGTATAATAGCTCACATTGGAGAAGGACTCCCAGCTGATGTAGTCATAAGCTGAGTTGTAGGTGGGAGGACTGGGGATAAGGTTGGACCTCACTGCGGAGCAAAAAGAATTGTGACGAGGCTGTTCCCACCCCAGTTACACCCCCCCACCTCTTCCTGGGTGGGGGCTTGTTACATCTGGCATCATTGAGTCTCCCCACCCACTGCCTTTATGAGATGCCAAGAATCCTAAGAACTGGCAGGATTTCTTGCCCCCCCTCTCCCAGATTTAGAGGGGGCCTGGCCACACCCACCTGTGAGAACCAGACGCATGAGTGTTTCTCGGATGAAGGTGGCATTCACGAACTCCCACAACCAGCGCCCGTGTGTTAGCAGGAAGTGGACAAAGGACGGGCTGGGCCGCAGGGAATTCCGGAGCCAGGTCCAGAGATCAGCTGTGAGGATGGCGGGAGCCACTCAGTTCAGCCCTCCTAGCAGGAACAGAGCTCCCCAGGGAAGGAGGATTGGCCAGGCAGAGGTCCACAGAAGCGCCCTTGAGAGTGACGACATAAGAAAGAGCCAGGACCCAAAAAGAGCACAGGTAACAGGGAGCCGGGTCAGGGTCGGGTCAGAGCCAGATAGGGAGGGGAGAGGGGCGGTGGACCAGGAGAAAAGGCTGGCAGGGAGCCGGGTCAGGGTCGGGTCAGAGCCAGATAGGGAGGGGAGAGGGGCGGTGGACCAGGAGAAAAGGCTGGCAGGGAGCCGGGTCAGGGTCGGGTCAGAGCCAGATAGGGAGGGGAGAGGGGCGGTGGACCAGGAGAAAAGGCTGGCAGGGAGCCGGGTCAGGGTCGGGTCAGAGCCAGATAGGGAGGGGAGAGGGGCGGTGGACCAGGAGAAAAGGCTGGCAGGGAGCCAGGTCAGGGTAGGGTCAGAGCCAGACAAGGAGGGGATAGGGGCGGTGGACAGGGCTGCAGGAGGTAGGCTACAGAGGCGGAGCCAAGGGAGCAAGCAGGAGCGCCCAGGAGTCGGGACTGGAGGCCAGGCTCACGGATGGTACAGTTGGGGCCCGAGTAGCCCGTGCGGGTACAGTCACACTGGTAGCGGTCAAGGTCGAAGCGGACACAGATGCCCTGGTTCTGACACGGATAGTAACAACAGGGGTTGACTGTGGATGAGAAACATGTATCAGAGAACCCGCTCGAGTGGCCTCCTGACCCTAGCCAGTCCCTTATGGGGAGGAAAGGGGCCAGAGGCAGCTCTGCCTAACTGACCAGGGAGGGGAACTTTCTCAGGCAAGCCTAGTCCCGTATCCACAGCCATCAAACCCACTCCCTGCCATTCCCAGGCCCTGCCTTGGACCTCCGGCCTCGCCTACACTGAGCCCCCAAGGAAAGTCCCCCTCCCTCCCTGCTGCCACCAAAAAGGACAGGGGAAAAGCCCAGGCTATTGACACTGAAGCTAGGAACCAGCCAATGACACTGAGCGATGGGCTTCCGAAGACTCACTTCCTGTCTATCAGAGCCCAGCTGCAAGAGCCAGTTCGTAGGCTTCAGAAAGGTGGGGGGTGGGGCAGCACAAGGGAGGGGTTCTCCCAAACCGGCTCCAAAGCTCCATGTTCTGAGTACCTGAGGACCTGGAAAATGGTATCTGCCACCACCCTCCATTTCTACAGGAGGGAGAACCAGAAGATCTATCTCATCAGCCCTTTGCAGATTGGGAAACTGAGGCAGAAAAGGAAAGGGACAGATAGGTCACTGGGCAATGATTATATCGGACCAACTGTCCATCCCACCACTTCCCCTCCACCCCTCCTCCCCAAGCCCAGCAGTCAATTCTAGGAAAGAGGCTTTCCATGACCCTGGGGATAAAGTGCAAGTAGAAAGAAGGAAGGAGAACTCCAAGGTCTCAGCCACCCTGCAAGGCCCAGACTTGGCCCAAGTGAGTGTGGGGTCTATATTCTAAGATCCTCAAGAAAGTGATGTGCTAAGCAAACAAGAGAAGCCTAGCTCAAAAAAAAAAAAAAATCTGACAGCGTATGAGCCTGTCCTCTTTCCCCCTGCAGAGCCCCCAACAATGAAGTCCCTCCTGTGTCTAACCCCCAATCCCTCTGACCACCACCCTCTTGCTCAATTCCATGACCTTCAGCATCAAGTTAGACATTCAGCTGATCCAAGGCCAGCCCCTCCTTCACACATTGCTCAGTAAGGGAAACTGAGGCCCAGAGAGAGGTGGAGACTTGGCCAAGAACACAGAGTGAAACCAGACAGACCCAGGAGTCCTAGCTCTTGGTCTTCCACAAAAAATGCCAGAACCCTTCTACAAATGCTTCTGTTTCTAGCACAGAGCGGACATCACAGGGAGCTGTTACACTGTGCACAACTGACTATGGAGAGGGCAAGAGAGTGACAGAAGTTCAGAGCAGCCTGGCATGAGCCAATCACTTATCACAAAGACCAACAGTAGAGGTCCTGACCCTGCACAAGTCCTGGCTCTCCAGCCTGTCTTCACCTGAGCATGCATGCAGCCTGGGGAGCATCATTCTCTACCCAGACGTCCTAAGAACCACCATCAACCCACACACAGGCAAAGGTTATAAGGACCATGCAAATAGTTTTTGCTTAAGCCCTGGTGACACCCCACAACCAACCCCACAATGACATCTGTGTGGGCCAAGGGGAAGAAGGCTGGACAAAAATGCCTTATCAAGCTACCACAGGAAGACCTGGCAGGCAAGCCACAAGGAAAGGACCTGACAGGACCCTAGTCTGCCTCCCCCTGCCCCCATCCTCCTCTTCCAGCCACCCACAGTTCCAGAAAGACCAAAGTGGTTCAGGATCCACCCTCTAGCCTCTAAGGGGTTCCAGCTACTCTCTTCTTCCATCTCTCAAGCCCAGCCCCCAATTCTGGCCCAAGGTCCTGTCATACCAATGGTTCAATGCTACCACTCAGTGGGCACGGAGGGAAGGCCCAGGCCTCCTCTGGGCTCCAGTTCCCCATCACAGCAGGAGTCACATGAGATCCCAGAAGCTCAAAGAGGCTGCAGCAGACCTTCTCTTACCCCCAAAGCTCAAAGTGCAGCTAGACTGTGCTGTTCCCTCATATGTCTCCCGGCACTTCTGATCCCCATCGAGGCATCCTGTTCTGCAGTCCCCAGGATTCCCCACAAGCCTCCTACTCTCCCTCCTGCTGTCTGGCCTCCACCCTGAGAGAGGGCCACACCTTCCCTGACATACATCTCCTCACATGGGCTGGGCTCACAGCCTGGCCTTGGCCCAGGTTCTACAGAGACCAAGGCACTCAGGGAGCCATGCTGTGGCCGGAACTTAACAAATGTCTGTAAAACAAATAAAATGACGTGAGGAAGATGGCCACTCCCTGCGTGATGGAGAGATGCCTTCATCCTCTCAGCAGCCCTCTGAAGCTAACTGCAAAGTCTCCTTATAGGAGTCCTGCCCCTAACGACCAGAGCTACCAGCTAACTGCTGCAGCTGCTGCCTGCCGTGCCCGCCCCTGCCAAATGAGGCCCTCCTTCCCAACCAGACCACAACCAGCTTTCCCTCCTTTCTCCCTCCCTCTCTTTCTATAAACACCAGCTTCCCCAAGACAGGAAAAGTTCTCTTGGGCAAGGACTACAGCCAAAGAAGCTTCAAGGTGTCAGGGTGGGCAGAGAGGAGACTTGGTGCTGCTTGACCATATTGACTATGGCAGTCAGGCTGAAGGACGGGGCTGTTGTTGACCAAACCCATTCCCTCACATTCCTAGGGCTCACTGTCTTCCCAGCACTCCCTAGGAGGAGAGCTGAGCCCCCCATTGCACAGTGGAGAACTCAGGCTCAAAGAAGGCAGGGGGTTTGCCCTAGCTCCAGATGGGAAAACTTGAAGCCCCTTCTCTTTCCCTACCTGCCTCCTTCTGGAGGTGTTCTGACTTGGATCTAAGGCAGGAATGACAAAGAAGTCTCTCTGGTCCAAAGGCTAAGAATGACTCCCAGTGACACCGCTTTGTTGCTGTATCTTCAAGATGAACTTGGAGACCCCCCCAAAAGGAATGAACTTCCCACCCTGATAGATCACCATCTCGACAGGCATGGTGGCCCACGCCTTTAATCCCAGCACTTGGGAGGCAGGGGAAGGTGGATCTCTGTGAGTTCAAAGCCAGCCTGGTCTACATAGTGACCTCCAGCTGGAACTAAAGGGAGACCCTGTCTCAAAAAGACCAAGAAGAAGAAGAGGAGGAGGAGGAGGAGGAGGAGGAGGAGGAGGAGGAGGAGGAGGAAGACAACCATCTCCTGCCACAACCAGACCTTTGGAAGCTATTCCTATAGGAAGATCTCCTTCGGTCTAACTTCAGTTCTGTATGATTTCATCCCAACCCCATTTTTTTTTTCTGTCTTTTCGAGACAGGGTCTCCCTGTAGCCCCAGCTGTCCTGGAACTCACTCTGTAGACCAGGCTGGCCTTGAACTCACAAAGATCCGCCTGCTTTTGCCTCCTAGTGCTAGAACTAAAGGTGTGCACCGCCACGCCTGGCCTCCAACCCCATTTTTCTGTACTCAGCAGAGGACACCGCTCTACTGAGACCATCAAAAAAGGTACAGGCATCAGTCTCGTTTACTTTGAGAGACCCACACTCAACACAGGCCGGTAACCATGTAAAACAGCAGGAAGGATGAACTAGGAAGTGGTGCTCCCCTGGCTGTGCCCTTTCTACTCTAAGGACCTGACTTTCCTATCTGTCCCGGATAAAGGAGAAGCTGAAAGGATACCTTGCACCCCACACCCTGCTCTCTTCTGTACTCTAGAGGAAGCCAAACTAGCCCTCTCAATTCTTCCCATCACTGAGATTCCCCAGCCCTCAGCAGAGAACTCTGCAACTGCTCTCACTGAGAGCCTGGGGCCTACGAATCACCAACAGTGCTTGCAAGACACCTAGACCAGAAGACCAAAGCCAGGCCTCATTCTCACAGACCGCCACTGCCTGGCATCTTCTGGCTCTCAAACTTGTCCACAGACCTGAATAAGATGCCTTCCAGCCCAAAAGCTGGGGCTCTGGGCTCCTAGCTGGGCGTGACAGGGAACAAGGGTAGCCAGGAAACACCAAGTCCTCCAGGATGCGGAGGCGGCGGCAGGCAGAAGAGAAGAGGCTGCACCCAAATCCCCTAAGAATAATATTTAGATAAGCTCCAGGGGCCAGGCAGTCAAAGAGGAAAGGCAGCCCCAGTAGCCAGGCCAGGGACCTGGCCCTGATACCGCACCTGCTGCTGGATCCAGGCCAGGCCCAAGCAGCAGCGCACTGCAAAAAATCCCCCTCAGGGACCCAAGACCCTGCTCGGGCTGGAGATTAAAGAAGTCAAGGAAGGCGGAGGGAGGCCTTGACAGGGTACTCAGGTCTCACCCCAAGTGCAGGGGTAGCTGGCCTCAGGCCTGCAGCCTGGCACACAGATCAGCTCACCAGGTCACGCCCTCTCTCTTGTCAGGGACTGGGCACCCAGCCAAATACAGGATGGAAGGGAAGCACCTGAGCACTGCAGATCCCCAGCACAGCCTTGTATTCCAAAATGGACCCCGTCTCCTTCCATCAGGAGGCAGGGGCTACGTTTCCTCCCACTGCCCTCAAAGCAGCCTTCTGGTCTCCTTTGAGTCCCCTTTGGAGGCAAAACATTGGCCTTAGATTCCAGGTGGTTTAGAACTCAGTTAACTCATGGCTCAAAGCTCTGTACCCACCTGTCCCCAGTCCTTTCCTGAGCCTTCCTTTGCATGAGCCTGACCAGCTCCCCAGCCTCCCGTCTCACCCCAGGTCCTCATTCCCATGCTCCCGCATGACTGACCCTGCTTCCCAAGCCCAGCTCCTCAGCACCTCTCCACTCTCCCTGTCCTTGTGCTCTGGTGACAGGGCTCCCAGTGCTCAGACCCTTACACCTCAGCTCAGCCACTGCTTCCTAGAAGAAAGACCCTCCAGCAGAAAGTGAGTATCCCCCTCTCATCTCCTTTGCTGTCCCTGACACCCTTGTGATCCCCTTGCCTTAGCTATGGCCCTCCACACCCTGTATGACAATCCGTTGGCATCTGTCTCCGCCATCAGACTGTGAACTCCTCTAGGCTCTGTGTCTCCATAGCCATGGACGGGCACGTTTAAAAGCCTTTGGAGGGGATTTCCCGGGACCACCTGAAGCACAGCTCTCTTCACAATAGCAAGGAGCTGGAACCAACCCAAGTGCCCCTCAACTGACGAGTGGATAGAGAAAATGTGATACATCTACACAATGGAGTTCTATGCAGCAGTAAAGAAAGAGGACATCATGAACTTTGCAGGAAAATGGCTGGAGCTAGAAGACGTCATGCTGAGTGAAGTAACAGAGTCCCAGAAAAACAAACAATGAATGGTATCCCTCATCTGTGGATGCTAGCACCAATTACCTGGCAAACTGAGCAATGTTAATGTGATCTGAAAACAACTGTGCTCTTGTATTGTGAATCCCTTAAAAAAATAATAAACAAATTTTTAAAAAAATTTTTAAAAAGCCTTTGGAGCCGGGAGTGGTGGCACACGCCTTTAATCCTAGCACTCGGGAGGCAGAGGCAGGCGGATCTCTGTGAGTTCAAGGCCGGCCTGGTCTACAGAGTGAGTTCCAGGCCAGCTGGGGCTATAGGGAGACCCTGTCTCAAAAAAAAAAAAAAAGATTCCATCTCCCCCAAGTCAAAAGAACCACCATCAAGAAAACAAATGGGTATGTATTCATATTTTAGAGTAATATAAAATTAAAGGAGCCGGGTGTGGTGACGCACACCTTTAACCCTACCACTTGGGAGGCAGAGGCAGGTGGATCTTTGTGAGTTCAAGGCCAGCCTGGTCTACAGAGTGAGTTCCAAGACAGCTGGGGCT
>VZQC01004423.1:190082-202582 GCA_009823505.1 Rhizomys pruinosus
AAAAAAAAAAAAAAAAAAAAAAAAAAAAAAAAAAAAAAACACACCTTTGGGATGCAGAAAAGAGAAAACTTCACGGCAACATGTTACACTGTAAGCACACAGCTCATGCTGCAGCTCTGGTCACGGGGTGATGCCCTCTACCGGGCTATGGAGAGGATATCAAGCCAAACCCGCAGACTAGGGAGGATGAACTTGAACCTGTGGATTGACCCCCAAGCTGGACTCTACCTTCTCCCCCCACCGGAGTCATAAGTCAGGAAGAGAGGGACTAGATCTGTTGTACCCAGGAGCCTGGATAGGGTCAGACAAGGCCTCAGTAGAGTGCTGGGCTCATCTTGTGACTGACAGCATAGGTCAGTGATCAGCATGCTCAGTCTTGGCTCTACCACCAGCTCACTGTGAGGTCCACAACAAGTGGGCTCACTCCCTCGAGCCTCAAAGTTCCCTTCTATAAAACGGGCCTGATACAGCTTCCTGGCAGGGCTGTGGTTAGCACCAAAGAAGTAGATGCCCATTGCGACCTTGGTAAACTGTAAAGTAAGGGCCACAGAAGTATTCCTCCTCCGCTTACCCAAAGTAGGCTTGTGCTGAACCCTGAGTTGTTCTTGAGCATCCCCCTTCCTACCCAGGCTTCCCCAAATGCTTCTCACTCATACCCTCTCCTCAAGGAAAGCTGCTCTGATCTGCTGTCCTCTGCCCCAAGTCCCTGGAGCAGCCAGCCACAAGCTCAGGCCCTGGCCCTGCCCCCTCAGCCAACTTTTCTTGGCCCCATTTTACAGGTAGGAAATGGGGATTCCAAGAGGGATGGGCTGCACGTTGTCCAGGCTGGAGGCCAGGGGAGCTGGGGGAGTAAAGTCTTTCCTGGAACCTGGTACAGACATGAGGGAGGGAGGGACGGAGGGAGGGAGGGAGGGAGGCCCAAAAGGCAGGGGCCCCGACTTTCCCCATTAGGCTGAGTGACGAAATCTGAAAAGGGGCTCCAGGCCCATTGCCTCAGTGGGAAAATACTTTGCAGAATGCCTGGAGTTGGACAGTCCGGAAGGCACTCAAATCCTGAGCCCACCATGCACTATGTCCACTTGGGAAGCCAGGGGTATCGTCGCACCTGCTGAGCCTCAATTTCCTCATCTGCTCCATGGAGACTTCAGAGATGACATTTATTTTTTATTTATTTTTGGTGGGGGGCGGTCTTTTCCAGACAGGGTCTCCCTGTAGCCCTAGCTGTCCTGGAATTCGCTCTGTAGACCAGGCTGGCCTTGAACTCACAAAGATCCTCCTGCCTCTGCCTCCCAAGTGCTAGGATTAAAGGTGTCCACCACCACACCCGGAGGGAGAGATGACATTTAAACCCTGGGCAAAGCAGTGCCACCACCACCCCTGTAAATGTGTGGCCACCTCCCTCTCCCTAGAAGGGCTCGTGTCCCCTACCTCTACCAGCCGGAGAGGAGCAGAAGGAGACTTTCTGGGAGTCAGAATTGGCCCCCCAAAGTTAGAGGCTGCAGAAAGGGAACTCGGTGGCCTCTGGGTCTTCTAGGCGCCTGCGGTTTCCTCCCCTAAGAAGCCCCCACAGGAAACGGCGGGGTTCTAGGGGGAGGAGGCTGCTTGGAAAGCCCAGTATAGACAGGTGAGAGAGCTGAAGAACGGTCCCTGCGTCCCCTCAGACTCGGGGTCTCAATCTGCTGTCCGCCAGGGAGACCATAGCAGTCCCCCAGGCACGGCCATACCCTCGAGGGTCTCCGGGGAACCCCAATCTCACCCACAGGCTCAACACCCTACTCCCAGCCACCGTGTGTAGAAAGGGGAAGCCAGGCCCTCTGGAGGGGGGAAAGAGGGAGATAGCCCAAGCTAGCAGCGCTGCACCCGGAGTCCCCGTGGCCACCCCGGAGCCTCCTACCCGGTGCGGGCACCCCAGGATCCGCGGATAGGGCGGGGGGCGGGGGCAGCAGCAGGAGCAGCAGCGGAACCCGGAGCGAAAGACTCCTTCCTGCAGAGGAAAGAGAGAGGGGCTGAGCCTGGCGTTCAAGGCTCCGCCTGGATTCCCGGGCGCGCGGGAGCGGCGAGGTCGGACTCACGGTTCATGGCGCTGGGCGGCGATGGGCAGGCAAGGCCGAGGGCCGGCTTCTCCAGTGCAACTCCGGCACTGCCCAGAGCGCCGGCCCGCCCCCTCTACCCATCCCACGGCTCCACCCCCGCCCCTCCCTCAGGGCTGTCACCTCGACGCCGCCCGCTAACTTCCTCCGCTCCAGCCCTGGCCAAGACATTTTATTAATTACTGCGTGGGGCACACTTAAGGCTACTTGTCATGCGAGACCTTTAAGGGACTTAACCTGTGAAAGTGTCAGAAATGCGTCTGTTCCATAGGTAGGGAATAGCCTCATAGAGACTGGGCACAGCTGGGGACACCCAGGGCTTGGGAACAGAACTGTGTTTGGGTCTGAAACACAGCCTGAAGACACAGAGGAGAAACAGGTTAGGGTTAGAATTGGGGGTGAGAACCAGAGCAGGCTAGTCTGGCCTGCATATGGGGCCCTCCACGGAAAAGGCACTACCCCTCAGGCAGACCAACAGGGAGGACATCCTTCCCAAAGCTAGACTCCATCCTCTGACCTTTCCTCTGTCAGAGATGAAAAGTCTGGGTTTGGATCCACAGCCTGCCAGCTGGAGCACCTTAGACAAATTTATCCTCTCTGGTCCTTATCTATAAAGTGGGTATAGTAACCAAAACACTCCAAGACTCAAAGAGGTCACACACACAAATCTCACATGGAGTCCACACTCCATTGTCAATGTTCTCCTAACTCAGATTCCAGAGCTGGCCAGGTGCCATGCTCCAGCTTGGGGTGGGGGGGTGGGGGTTGCTAGCCTTATAGGAACTAAGCATCTGGCTCTTCTTTTATGAAAATACTTTATTTATTATTTTTATTTTATGTGTATGAGTTCATTGTCCGCATGTGTGTAAGTGCATCCATGTGGTGCAATGCCCACAGAGGTCAGAAGAGGGCAGCACATTGCCCTGGAACTGGAGTTAAGGATGGTTCTTAGCTGCCAGCTGGGAACAGAACCCTGGTCCTCTGCAAGAGCAGCCAGTGCTCTAAACCAGTGAGTCACCTCTCCAGCACCCTGGCTCTTCTTTCTCAGAGCTGGGAAAACTGAATCTAGAAGGGCAGAGGATAGGACCAAAGTCACACAGAGTATCAGAGCCTCCCAGTCCCCTCACCAGTAGGTTCTCACCCTCTGTTTCCCCAAAACACTCAGCTACCCTGGACACACACACACACACACACACACACACACACACACACACACACCTTGGGGGGAAAGGCTTGGCACAAGGGCATCTCTGAGCCCAAAGAAGGAATCGTGCCACGTGAGACCTTTTGTGGGGCCCCTCCTCCTTCCATACCAGAGCTGTTCCCATGCTCTACTGGGACAAAAGCCAGCTGCCCTAGGGAGACAGAACAAGCCAGGGCAGACCAGGAGAGGGACTGGGACCCTGGGATGCTCAGACCAGCTTCAGACTTCCCTGGATCCCCAGATCCAGGACCTCCTGGTATTCACCCCAGCAGGGCAAGAAGTCAACAGTCAAATAGTTGTCATTAAAAAGGATGGGGTCGGGAAGAAAATTTTGGGTTCAGTTGATCAGAGGAAAGGGGACTTTCTGGTGATGAAGAAACAAGAGAGGAATAGGCATGAGGTTCCACCCTGCACTCCCAGGTCCACCCTCACCTTGGGCCTGGACTAGGGAGTTACCACACCTGCACCTCACTCCCAGACCTCCTATCTCTACCCAAAACAGCAAACACTAGCTTGCCCTTGATAATGGGGGGAGGAACCTTAGCCAGGGACTCAGGAGAACTGAATTCAAGTCTCACTTCTTCTTTAATGTGACCATAGACAAGTCTCTAGGGCCTGTCTGGGTGTCTGCTTCCTATTTGAACATCATGGTGATCAGATCAGATGGTCCTCAGATTAGATGAGGATGCCATCAGGGAACAAGTGAGCCTTCATGGTGACCAGGCTCGATGACCAAAACTGCAGTTTGAAGATGGATGCAGAGAAGGAGAAATGCAATAATATATGGCGTTATGAAGTCTGCATGCAGCAGAAGAGAGAGAGGCCAGGGAGCCAGTGCAGCTCTCCAGGGACCAGGCTGGACCATAACGGCGGAGCAAGGAAAGAGACCAACAAAGGAAATTATGGGCACAGTACCAGCGCCCAGTGAGCAGTTGGCACTGGAGCTCAAGGTAGAGAGGTGTTGAGGACACTTAGTCTGGGGTGCTGCTGGAGATAATACCAGAAAACAGGGGTTCAGCTGTACCAAGTAGAGTTTGGTCCACTTCAAGGGAATGGTCCAACCCACAGCTAGACATACAGGGGGAAAGTCCAAGCTAGCCCTCATCCTGGTTCTGTAAGAGGGGCCACAGCCCAGGGTCATTTTTCTCTCCTCCTCTGCTCCCAAGTCAATAGTGTGAATGTGGAGTGGGTAACTAACCCCCAAGGTGGAAACCGTCTCCCCATCTGCTGCAGGTCCCTGACACGCCTCCCATTTGCTCTGTTCTATAGGCAGCTCTTGTGCCCTCACTGGTCACAGCAGTGAGAAATTGTGCTGTCCCTCTCTTCTCCTCCCTGAGCTGTCAGTGTCTCAGACCCTCTGGCTCCTCCCTGTGCCCAAGCATAGGCTGACTGAAGACATCCCAAAAGGCTGTTTGCTTGGTCAAAGGAAGGAATGAGTCTCCATGTGAGTGAGTGAGGGCCAGCCTCATTAAGGTGACTTCCAATGCATCCACCTGCCTCAGTTCCCCCCCCCCAGGCCTGTTGGCTCATACTCTTGACAGTCTCACATGTTCAGCTGTACCCCAGAGTCTGAACTCTTCACAATCAAGGCAGCAAGCCCTGTCTTCCCTATACCCCACCAGTGACAAGGTTTCCTGTCTCTGAGTCCCTACCTCCTGCTGCCCCCCACCCAGTCATATGCCCTCCTGCCTACTAGGGCCACATCTGAATGCCCCTAGGGAGATCTCACCCCCACTGGGCCCCACCTGGTATTTGGAAATCCAAAGCTGACTCTCACCTGAATCACTCATAGGCCCAGCCCCACCCCACCCCACCCTTGTAAGCAGGTTTATACCCAGGCAGAAAAACGATCTGGAATCAACCCAAAAATCTCTTCAAATCTGTTTTACCCCCTGTCTTCAACTCTTACTATAGTCTTAAGCAACCAAGTGCCTTTTGTGGGCCTCAGTTTCCCCATATATAAAATAGGGTTGATAATTCCACGACCATGCAAGACTGATGGTCCATGTGTGCATGTAGCCACCATCTGGAGTTCAACATTTGTTCTCTACTGCCCCTCCTTTCCCTTCCCCTATCTGAGCAGGACAGTTCCATGGAAAGTTCTCTTCCTCCTCTATTCCTGCTTAATGTCAGGTTTCCATTAAGTAATGGAGGTACTTAGAATAATATTTTTAATTGGGTCTTTTTTTTTAGTTTTGGTATCAGAGTAATACCAGATTCATAGAAAGAATTTCAGAGTGTTCCTTTTCTGTTTTGCAGAACAATCTGAGGAGTATTGGTATTGGTTTTTATTTGAAGGTTTAATAAAAGTCTGTGCTAAATCTACCTAGACCTGAGTTCCTTTTAACTGGAATATTTTTACTGAGTTTTTGTGACCAATATTTCTTCTGTATCAACTATGTGCTGGACATGGTGCTGTGTGTTTTACATATACTACATAGACACACATACATATTCATATTCATATACATATATATTTTTTCAACAGCCCTGTGAAGTCAGTATTACTATCTCCATTTATAGAAAAAGAACACTAAAGTCAGAACTGAAGTGGTTTACTCAAGATTACACTAGAAGACACATATGCCTTTAATCCCAACACTTGGGAGGCAAAGGCAGGCAGATCTCTGTGAGTTCAAGGCCAGCCTGGTATACATGGTAAGTTCCAGGCCAGCTTGGGCTACAGGGAGACCCTGTCTCAAAAACACCAAGAATTAGGCGGGCGTGGTGGCACACGCCTTTAATCCCAGCACTCAGGAGGCAGAGGCAGGCAGATCTCTGGGAGTTCAAGGCCAGCCTGGTCTACAGAGTGAGCTCCAGGACAGCTGGTACTAAAAGGGAGACCCTGTCTCGAAAAAAAAAAAAAAAAAAAAAAAAAAAAAAAAAAAACCACTAAGAAGAAGAAAGGAGGAGGAGGAGGAGGAGGAGGAGGAGGAGGAGGAAGAAGAAGAAGAATACAACCCTGTTATAGTAGTAGTGGGTGGATGGGTGGTAAGGTCTAATTAATAATACAACCCAATCCAGCTGAGAACTCTTAGCTGAGAAGCTAAGAGTTGAGAGTCACAAAATCCTTTTACATGTCTTCCTTGTTGAAAGCCTCAAACAACTCCAAGAGGAAGGTACCATCATGTCCCTCATTCAAAAGAAGAAGCTGAGGCCCAGAGAGTCCTCCAGATTCGTGTGTGTGGTGAGGAGGGAAGGGAGACATTGTAGCCACTGCTGGGACACTTTGAAAGCCTCAGGCAGGATGCTGAGAGCTTTGGTGCATCACCCCCTTTGTAACTTACAACAGCCCTGTGAGGAAGATGTTCTACTGGTCCCTGTTTTTATAAACAGGAAAACTAACTGGCCTGCTAAAAGCCACAGGCTATCATCGGTGGTGGAGCTGAGATTGGAGTCTTTGTCTGTTTTATTTCAACATCGAAAATATAACTCTCTGCTGCGTCCTATCACGGCCTCTCTTGGATCCCTAATCCTGAGCGTTTAAAACAAACAACGAAATCCTGGCAGAGAGGTGCCAAGAAGAAAGATAAACAAGCAGGGGGCTGCTAAGCAGAGAATTCCCGTGCTCACCTGGGGAGCTGCCACTGCAAGTCCCCCATCGCAGGACCCTTACCACCTAGCAGCTGGTGCCACATGATCAGCACAGGATTGCCTAGTGGTCAGACCACCAGCCTTCTCCCCACCTTGCCCCCACCATCTGAGTAATCTACAGAGTGTAAGACATCAGCTCCCCAGATTTGGGGGTTGTCAATCACCAGAGACTAAAGGAGCCATGGGAAGGAACAGTCTTCTGGCCAAGGGACTGTCACCCTATCCCACCCCCACCTCCAACGGTTCAGGAAGATGCTGCCACCGCCCTCCTTTGATGCGCCAATCAACCTCCTAACTCTGCTGAGACCTTTCCAGAGCTCCCCCTGCCCCAGACCTTAGCCTAGACTTCAAGCCCCTGCTAAAGTGCAGATTGTCTCTGAAAGAATCATGAAATGGAGACCCAGGAGATTTGATTTCTCGTAACTCTCTGAAATTCCTTGATACCTTTCAAGGAGTTGCCTTCCCTCCTGGGTTTCAGCTTCCCTGCTTGTTAAAGAAGTCTGTGGCGCTAGACCTGCTGAAGATGAGGAACAGGGGGCTGGGAGTCAGGCAGACCTGGGTTCAGAGCTCAGCTTCAGTGTTCTAGCTGTGTGACTTTGAGCAGCTCACTTGTCATCTCTGACCCTTGGTTTTCTTGTTTAGAAATGAGGACCTTGTGAGAGTTCCAGGATCACTTGGCCCAATTCCAAGCCCCCAAGAGGCACTTGGGAAATTATCAGTACTGATACAATAATCCTATATAATTAGGTCAGTTCTGTCACGGTGGTCCTAGATGTGAGGGGAATATTCTAGATACCTCAACAGAATTTCAGAAACAGTGATGGCCAGGTGATGCTGCCTTGGTATGTCAAGGGTGCATTTAGTTGCATTTGACAAAAAAACCACACATGGGGCATTTAAATCAGGAGAGAGGGTGGGGGATTCTGAACCTCAAATGGCAGGAAGTACAGAGGTGGGCAGTAGTGCAGACACACTCGTCATGTCATAGGAGCGGACTCCTCATTCCTTCTGTTGCTCACTACTACACGGGCTGCATCTTTGCAGATCACCTGTCACATCGGCATTCCAAGCACAGTAAGACTGAGAAGGGGGCAGGAAGCCCTGCAGACTCCCAGTACCTCTCTCCTGTCAAACTGTATCACATGGCTCCCCTGACTGCAAAGGAGCTTGGGAAATTTAGTTTTTGTAATGGGTGACCAAGGGGCAAGGATTTGGAAATGGAGACAGAGCCATCCAGTGTCAGTGTCTACCAAGCTAAGTGCTCTAGTTTGCTTTCAATTCCTGTGACAAAACAGTCTCACCAAAACCAACTTGGGGAAGAAAGGGTTTATTTGGTTCACATCTCCCAGGTCACAGTTCATCACTGAGGGAGCCCAAGGTAGGAACTCAGGGCAGGAACCTGGGGACAGGAGCTCAATCTCAGGACATGGGGGAATGCTGCTTACTGGCTTGCTCCCCTGGCCCATGCTCAGCCTGCTTTCTTATACAGTGCAGAACCACCTCCCCAGGGGTGGCACTGGGCCCTCCTGTATCAAACAATCAAGAAAATGCCCCACAGATGTGGCCACAGGCCAGTCTAATAGAGCCAATTCCCCAGTCGAGGCTCCCTCAATGAAGGTGTGTCAAGTTGATACTAAAGCTATCCAGCACAGCAAGGAAGTCTGTTTTCTGGTATAATCTGTGACTCCTCAGGAGAATGAAAAAGCAAACAGATGTTGGGATTCTGAGGTGGCCGTCCTTTGCCATCCTTCAGATAAGATCCAGGAATAGCAGGAGCACTGTGAGCTCCTAGAAAAGGTCCAGCCCAGTCGCCTGCCGGCCACAGAATCCAGTCTCTCTTCTGTGCCTTGTGTGGTCTTTTGTAAAATGGACCAGTCACATAAACAGTCGTGCCTGACGCAAGGGCGCCTCGTCCTTTGCCAACTCACACCCTGTGAACTAGAAACTTCAGTGGCAGGAATTCAAACAACTCTTCAGTTCTCAGGCCAGAGCTGTGTGAGTCTGGAACCTTTCAGATAGATGTGGACTGACTCATCCCATACACAGAATGCTCCCCTGCTTTAATGTCTTGTTAATTGCTCAGCACCACTTAGCCATATACAGCCTGGAAAACATTCTCCATTCCATCGGCTTCTTGTCTGATCTCTTCAGCAACCTCTGACATAGGGATTTTCACCTATGAATAATGGCCTCTGAGCCTCTGAATAAGCCAGAGCTGTTCCCAATCAAGTAACAGACACTCAATTCCACTCTGGCAAAGAAGAGGAAATAGAGTCTCAAGGTGGCAACAGATAGGGCTCCATCCAAATACATATTCTCATTCTCTCTCTCTCCCTCTCTCTCTCTCTCTCATTCTCTCTTTCTCTCTCCTCTCTCTCTCTCTCTCTCTCTCTCTCTCTCTCTCTCTCTCTCTCTCTCTCTCCTCTTCTCTCTTCTCTCTTCTCTCTTCTCTCTTCTCTCTCTTCCTCTTGCTGGCTTCACTGTCATCCAGGTACTCCCAAACTGACACTCCTGTGAACTGTAGCATCTCTGGGTTCACATATCCCCAGAGATTCCTAGTCTCTTCTGATTGTTCCGCCTTGGTTCTTGTAGCATCCTTCAATCAACTGCTATGACTGGCAAGATGGAGTATCCCGATTCTGGCCAGTCAGTCTTAGACTATGCACACCACCACCCCCGAGAGAACGGATGTAGAGTGCCCCCCCCACCAAAAAACTCGGTGCATCTATCAAAATAGGAGGGTAGGGGATGCTGGAGAGTTGACTCCGTCCAAGTGCTCGCCATGTAAGCATGAGGAGCTGAATTCAGATCCCCAAGTACCCATGACAAAAAGCCCAGTGTGGAAGTGAACCTCTATAATCCCAGCACGGGGGAGGAAGATACGGAAGTCTCCCTGGGGCTTTCTAGATGGCCAGACAAGGTGAATCTGTGAGCTCCAGGTTCAGTGAGAAACCATGTCTCAAAAAAATAAGGCGGAGGGGCTGGAGAGATGGGTCAGTGGTTGGGAGCATCAGCTGCTTTTGCAGAGGATCTAGGTTCAATTCCCAGCACCCACAGGGCATCTAACAACCATCCGTAACCCCAGTTCCAGCAGAATCCAATGCCCTTCTCTGACTCCCCAGGCATTGGACTTACACACATACAAGCAATGCACTCATACACATAAAAAATAAAAATAATAAATAAAATTTAAAAATAATAAAAGTGTAGAACAATTGAGGAAGACACCCAACATCAACCTCAAATGTCCACATGCACATACATGTGTGCACACATATTCACATACGTGCACACACATATACACATGTGCACACGTATATATGTATATGCATGCATATATATGTATATGCATGCACACAGATATTCACATACATGCACACACATATGCACACACATACCCACAACTTTTTCAATTGATTAATTTAAAGAGAAGGAAAGGGAAGCGGAGCCAGCTAGAACACCTGAGGCCCCCATGCTATTCTGTCAGGCAGCAAGGAAATAGGGCACAGAGAGGCAGGTGAGGTGGCTTTTGCCTACAGCCTGGGCACTGAAAACTGAGGAAAGCTGAGCCCTTGGCCTTGGGCCTGGATGGAGAGAAAGGCCAGGTAGGGGAAACCCAGCCTGCTGCAGTCCCCAGGGCTGAGTCCTCCCAGTCCTCAAGAAGGAGCAGGGTGTGGTGGTGCACGCCTTTAATCCCAGCACTTGGGAGGCAGAGGCAGGCGGATCTCTTTGAGTTCAAGGCCAGCCTGGTCTACATAGGGAGCTCCAGACCAGCTGGGACTAAAGGGAGACCCTGTCTCAAAAATACAAAAAAAGAAGAAGGGGGGGTTAAGGAGGAGGAAGACTTTTCATGGATGCTAGAGGCCAGCAGCACCTTGAGGCATCTCCTGTCTCTGCCAGAGCTGGAGCATTTGCAGGGCAGCGGAGGACTGCAGGGACAGCTGGGCGCTGCACCAGACATCGGGATTCCTTCTCCCGGCTTCTTCATCTCCTTGATAAAAGAATTTAGCACTATACTTGGAAGGAAGCTCAAGGATATTTTTTATCAGGGTTTAAGAGAAAAACAACTGGGCAGGTCGCTCTCAGGACGAGGGAGATGGAGAGGAGGAAGCCTTGCTTTTTGCCATAGAGATCAGAAAGCAGCCTCATGGGAAAGGGGAAGGGGTACAAAGCAGGGCTTCAGGGAACCAGTGATTAAAAAACAAAACAACAACAAAAAAAGCAGAACACCTAGGCTAAGAAAACAGCCTAGCTATCAGCCTCTGCTGGTTTAAGAAAACAAAACCTAGTTGCCTAGGAAACCAGCCCTCCTGCTGCTTTGAGAAAACAGGTATAGAATCTTTGTAAACATACTTCCTGCCTTGGAATTCCAACTCATGGACCCCCACACACATGTTTTATGGCCCATAAATTGGAAACCCCTGTGCATGGTCCACCAAACATAGGTTGGAATGCCCCATGACCCTGACCCCCACCAATTTCAGAAGGGATCTAAAATGACACCACATTTTCTGTATATTCTGGAAAAGGACTGTTGCCCATTGGTCGGGCTTTGGAGATTGCTGGTCTGGACTTGCTTTTGGCAGGATTGGGAATACAGCTGTGATTTCCCACTTGGTCCCCAGGTGTCTGACGTGAAAGCCTGGGCTCTTATCACAGTTCTTCCTGTTAGTGTCTAGGGAAGCATGCTCAGGCTTTTGACCAATATCAAAAAGAAATAAAGAGAAGAAAATGAAAAAGTTATACTTTTCCGAGTTAGGATTCAGGTAAGTGGGCAGGCTGCAAGGAAGAGGCTCTGCAGTGCCACCTGACTGAAGCTCTGCAGCATGGAAGGAGGAGCTGCTGGGAAGGGAAAGTGCCTAATCTCACTAAGGACCTAATGAATCATCCACCCCCAGCTCCCTAGCATGTCTTCAGGTGACTCAGATTCCCTGGGGAGAAGTGGGGGACAAGCCCAGCTGGGTTAACTCTTAACTGGAGGAGATAATAGCACCCAGAGCCAGGAGGAGAATTTAGAATCTTTTTTTTTTTTTTTTTTTTTTTTTTTTGTCTTTTCGAGACAGGGTTCTCCCTGTAGCCCCAGCTGTCCTGGAAGTCACTCTGTAGACCAGGCTGGCCTTGAACTCACAAGGATCCTCCTGCCTCTGCCTCCCAAGTGCTAGGATTAAAGGTGTAGGCCACCACGCCCGGCTTAGAATCTTTTTTTTTTTTAAGCCAGGAGGAAGTAGCTTTTCCTTAGCTCACCAAAGCACAGAAACCTCCATATTTTCATATGGTAATTTGAATTCTTAGGAATGCCAAAGCTCATGTTTATCTTTCCTGAGTCACCTGGGAAACAGAGGAGGGGTTCAAAGCCTCTATGGCCTCCAAGGCTACCATAACTTCCTTTTCTCTGAAGAGGTAACCCTAAAACTATTTAGGAACCAAACCAGGGACCAGAAAAGTCTGGCCAAGGACAGGAATCAAGGCCCCATCTCCAAACTGCCTTCCTCTCTGGTCCTCGACAGTGTGTTCTCCAGCTCTGTTTTTCGGGGGTTAGTAAACAGGAGAGGAGCCTCAGAGAGTCGAAGACACTCATCCAGGTTACACCACACACAACTGTAGAATACTGA
>VZQC01004423.1:207582-269381 GCA_009823505.1 Rhizomys pruinosus
TACACACCATAGGCTAACTCTCATATCATAGGTTGCAAACACATGTGGCAACCATGAACACACAGGAACAGGCAACACGACATGCAGACGTTTTACAAACACATGCAACTTGATACACAGGCTTACCTGCAATGAACACACACATACTCAAGCACACCCTTTCATGCACATGCATATACTTACACTTGTATGCACACATTGAACATGTAAACATGAACTCATGTACATAAGACACACACCCATACACAGCCAATGTCAGCAGTACATGCTCACCGACATACATATACATGCCCACATACATCTGATGAATACTCACACCTACATGCACATACAATGAGATTCTGATTCCCTTCTTCCTGAGCTAGGGTGATAGCTCTGAGCGCATCCCCAGTGGAAGTGTTGAGAGTGGACAAGGCTATGATTCACTGAGGGCAGTGTTGACAGAGAAGCGAGCCCACACCGATAGGAGGCTGCAGGGCCCTGGGCTTTATTTAAGAGCAGAGGTAGATGGTGAGGTCAAACATGGACAAACATCTTACTTGTGTGATGACAAGGTTGAGAGAAGAGCAATCCCATGGACGTTCTAAAGGAGAATTTCTGAATCTTTAACTCTGTTTCCCTGTGTCAGAGATGACAGGGATGGAGGGGGAAGAGAGTATGTGGGGTGAAAGTGACGATTTGAAGGCAAGTGAGTGTGTGTGTGTGTGTGTGTGTGTTGTGTGTGTGTCTGTGGTCTGTGTCTGTGGGTCTAGTGTCGGTGGTGTATTTTTTTTTATAAAGTTTGTGTGTTTTTCTTTTTTTGTATTTTTTTTTTTTTTTTTTTTGTCTTTTTGTAGCTCTGGCTGTTCTGGTACTCACTCTGTAGACAGGCTGGCTTGGACCACGAGTCGCCTACCACCTCTACCTCCTGAGTGCTGGGATTAAAAGGCACATGCCATCACACCCGGCTGGGGTAATATTTGTGTTTTTTCATGTGGTACTGTATCTTATACCGCGGTGTATATAGGTCTCGTGAGCCATTCTATACTTACTGGTGTGGGTCAGGTGAGTTGAGCTGAGTATAGTTGTTTGGTTTGGGGGGGACAGAGCTGGGCTGTGTCATGTTGGGATGACAACCACCACGCCCTGCCAAGAACAACTTATTTGGCTGACCTGTTCAGAGGTTCCAGTTTATCATGGTGGGGAAGGCCAGGGAACAGAGTAGCTCATTTACAGCAGGAGGATGTTGCGGTGGGGTGATGGTGGGGTAGGGGGGATGGGTGACGCGGTGTGGTGGGATGTGGGGTGGTGGGAATTGGTGGGGGTAGGGGGATGGTTGGCGTAAGACGGGTGATGGTGGGGGTGGGGGATGGGGGGGTAAGGGGGATGGTGGGGTGGCGGGATGGGGGGTAGGGGGATGGTGGGTGGGCGGATGGATGGATTCGGGTAGGGGATGGGGGGGGGCAGGATGGGGGGTAAGGGGATGGGGGGGTTGGCAGGATGGTGGGGTAGGGGGATGGTGGGGTGGCGGGATGGTGGGGTAGGGGGATGGTGGGGTGGTGGATGGTGGGTAGGTGGGATGGGTGGGGTAGGGGGGATGGGTGTGGTGGCGCGGGATGGTGGGTAGGGGAATGGTGGGGTTGCGGGTGGTGGGGTAAGGGAGGTATGGGGGTGTGTGAGGGTGGGGTAGGGGGGAATGGGTCGGTGGCGGGATGGTGAGGGTAGGGGGATGGTGGTCTATTATAGGTAGGTACGGGAGAATGAGGTGTGGTGGGTGTGAGGATGGGGGGATCGTGGTGGCGGGGATGTGGGTGCCGGAAGGATTGGAGGGGATGGTGGTGTATGGGGAAGGGTGTGTGGGTGGTGTGGATGCGAGTGGGTCTATTGTATTGAGCAATGGGGCGTTTATGGGGGGGTCGGGGATGGCGGCTGGGGTGAGTTGTTATTGGGGATGGTGGGTGGGGATTGGTGTGGGGTGGTGCGGGATGTTGGCTTTATTAGGGTATGGTGGGGGTAGGGGGATGTTACCCAGCCCACTGCTGTGGAGCAGAGTCCAGGCTCCCTCGTGAAGTCTCTGTGATAATGGCATCTCTGGCTGCCTACCTTATCTTCTCACCTCTCCTGGAGCCCTTTAATCCACTCGGCACCAGTCCAGTCTCCTCTGACCCTCAACCTCCCACTCCCAAAGCCAGCCCTTTCCCTCTGGTCCCTCACTGCCTCTCACTTCCTTTTTAAATTATTTATTTATTTATTTATTTATTTACTTAATGTGTGTGTGTGTTGCCTGCATATATGTTACATGCAACCATGTCATGAAATGCCCAAGGAGGCCCAAAGAAAGCTACAGATCCCTTGGAACTGGAATTATAGCTGTTAGCCACCATGTGAGTGCTGGGAACCAAGGGTCCTCTACGAGAGCAGCTCTTAACTACTGGCCCATCTCTCCAGCTCCTCTCTCACCTCCGTTGCTCATCTAAGGCCTTTGGGTCTTCTTTCATCTTTTGCCATAGACTGCCACACCAACCTGTGTCACCTTGGCATTGTTGGGAAGGATTTACTATAACAATGGTTATGAAAATACTAAGCACACACTAGGTGCTCGGTACTAAGTTTCCTTTTCCCCAAGTACTATGACACTGAGAGCAGGTCCGTAGAACGTTGCTTTTCCCTTTCATTCTTTAAAATTGAATTCCTTTCCATAAGAGTGAAGGATTATAGGAGGGTTTTTTGTTTTGTTTTGTTTTGTTTTGTTTTGTTTTGTTTTGTGTGTGTGTGTGATAGGATCTCCCTGTAGCTGGCCTGGAACTCGATATACAGACCAGGCTGGCCTCTTTCTCACAGAGATGTACCTGCCTCTGCCTCCTGAGTGCTGGAATTAAAGGCACCTGCCACTATACTGAACAATTCTAGAGCTTAATTCTCAGACTCAGAATGCCTTAGCCTAGAAGGTGCTTGAGAATAATCTATATAACCTATGGATATATTTAAGTCACACACACACACACACACACACACACGCACACAGGCACGCACACACATGCACGCACGCACACACACACACACACACACACACACACAAATGCATTCATGAGATTCACTCCCCTCCCCCTTCCCATACGAAGGCCCAAACCACAGCTGCAAGCCCTGTTACCAGTGGACGTGCTGAGTGGTGCAAATGGAAACACAGAGATAGATCATGTACTGGGCAAACCACCTCCGATTCACACACAGCCCCCAACCCTGCCTCAGCTCTGGACAGTGGACATGTGTACTGACCAGGTCTCTCTGTGTTGGCACCTCACTCCACATTTCTCAGCTACATACCTACCACCCACTGAATCTTCCTCTTCAGCCGGTCTACCCGAAGTTACCACCCCACCTAATTCAGCCCATCTCACTTCACCTAAATCTACCTCAAATCAGTCCAGCCCAATTTATTTCCATTCAACCCAAGCCAATTCAACTCTACAAGAGTAGATTTAAGTCAAACAAACTCAGTTCATCTCCACTCTACTGAGTGTCAAGTTGTTGGTTAATCTTGATTGTGAGCCTGATTGAACTGAGAAGCTCTAGGAAGAGTAGCACACCTCTGGGTGTGTCTGTGAGTTTCTAGAGTGGACGAGCGGACAGACTGGCAGTGAATGAGGAATGGGAGTGGCACCACCCCGCCACCCCACCATCCCACCACCGCACCATCCCCCTACCCCACCATCCCACCACCGCACCATCCTCCTGCTGTAAATGAGCTACTCTGTTCCCGGCCTCCCCACCATGATAAACTGGAACCTCTGAACAGGTCAGCCAAATAAGTTGTTCTTGGCAGGGCGTGGTGGTTGTCATCCCAACATGACACAGCCCAGCTCTGTCCCCCCCAAACCAAACAACTATACTCAGCTCAACTCACCTGACCCACACCATATAGAATGTGCTCACGCTCCTATATACACCGATACATGTACACATTAAAACACAAATATACACCAGCCGGGTGTGATGGCATGTGCCTTTAATCCCAGCACTCAGGAGGTAGAGGTAGGCAGATCTCTGTGAGTTCAAAGCCAGCCTGGTCTACAGAGTGAGTTCCAGAACAGCTAAAAGAGAGACCCTGCCTCAAAAATACCAAAAAAGGAAAAAAAACTTTAAAAAAAATACACACAGACACAGACACAGACACAGACACAGACACACACACACACACACACACACACACACACACACACTCACTTGCCTTCAAATCGTCACTTTCACCCCACATTACTCTCTTCCCCCTCCATCCCTGTCATCTCTGACACAGGGAAACAGAGTTAAAGATTCAGAAATTCTCCTTTAGAACGTCCATGGGATTGCTCTTCTCTCAACCTTGTCATCACACAAGTAAGATGTTTGTCCATGTTTGACCTCACCATCTACCTCTGCTCTTAAATAAAGCCCAGGGCCCTGCAGCCTCCTATCGGTGTGGGCTCGCTTCTCTGTCAACACTGCCCTCAGTGAATCATAGCCTTGTCCACTCTCAACACTTCCACTGGGGATGCGCTCAGAGCTATCACCCTAGCTCAGGAAGAAGGGAATCAGAATCTCATTGTATGTGCATGTAGGTGTGAGTATTCATCAGATGTATGTGGGCATGTATATGTATGTAGGTGAGCATGTATGTGACATGTGTCTGTGTGTATGGGTGTGTGTATGTATGTACATGAGTACATGTTCAATGTGTGCATACAAGTGTAAGTATATGCATGTGCATGAAAGGGTGTGCTTGAGTATGTGTGTGTTCATGCAGGTAAGCCTGTGTATGCAAGTGCATTTGTGTTGTAACGTATGCATGTGTGTTGCATGTTCCTGTGTGTTCATGGTGCACATGTGTTTGCACCTATGCATATGAGAGTATAGCCATATGTGTGTACATATATGTGTGTATTGGGGGTGTGTGCGCATACCTTCACATACATGTGCATGTATCTATATACATGTATGTACAAATGCAGATGTGTGTGCATGTGTATATGTTTATATTTGTGTGCATATGTATATGCAAGTGTGTTTATATACAAGTGTGTATGTGTTCATGTATGTGCTATTTGCCTATGTTTGCATGTGTGGTATATACACACATGTGTATGTGTCTGCATGTGCAAGATGCATTTACATGTGCTTGTGTGTTGGAGTTTAATAATCATCTGAATAGTCCTTTAGCCACGCATAGCCCACATCCACATGTCATTCTTCCCTTCTTGCATTTTCCGAGGCTGTCTCCTGCCTGCAGGCAGACAATCTCTCAGCTTAGCTCTGGCAAAGAGGGGGGAGGGGGCCAAGGGAGAGTTACCAGATAGAATAGAAAGACAAGGAAAGATAAGAACAGACATACAGACAGACATGGACTCAGAGAAAGCCTGGGGAATAGAGTCTCTCTTTATTTATGCCAGCAGTATGTTTATATACCAAAAGTTACCATGCTCTGGGAAAGAAAGTGGGGGGCAGGCGGAAGGGAGGGGCGAACCACCTTGGCTCTAATCAGGGGGCTGCATAGCTCCTGTTTGTGCAACAGGTAACTAGAGGTGCAACATTTTGCTCAGTGCCTCAAGGGAAGGGGCCATCTGGTCCTGGAACTTTACAGAGATAGGCGAAGCAAGAAAACAGATAACTCACAGAGGCAACTGAATGCCTACAGAGATATCAGATAACCCTCCTTGGAAGTCTTACGGGACAGGTCTTATAAGTTCTTGCCTCAAGCCATGCAAAGTTCCATTCCTACATTTGTGCATTTGTGTGTACATGACGAGTATAAACCTGTGTGTGCATGTGTATAAATGTGCACTTACGAGGTATGGGTATGCACAAATGTGTCCATACATATGCAAACTTACACATGTTTATACCCATGTGTGTATTCCTATGTGTATTTGTATGCATGTGTGTGGATATGTGCTTGTATGCTTCCATATTGGATGTATATGGGGGTTGTATCTAGGCATGCATCTGTGTGTGCATCTCATATGCATATGCTTAGGCTTGTGTCTGTGTGCATGTACCTCTGCACACACATGCATAAATGTGTATGCATATGTCCACGTGTGCTCCCACACCTGTGTTCACAATTGTGTCCATTTGTGTGTGAGTGCACTTGCAACAATTGTACACACATGTTCATAAACACAAATATTTAATGCACTCATTCATATGTGCGTTTGTGTGTGTGTGCCTGTGGTCATACTGTATACATCCATGTAGCTTTACTTCTGTTTGTGTGCATGTGTATTAGCTTGTGTGTGCATGTACATGTGTAATCTGAACAAATATTCAAAGGTGATTCTGAGCACCTTCCATGCTAAGACATGCTCCATCTGGGAAGTCAGATCTGGAATCTTCTTTGCTCTGCAAGAGTTCTGTTTTGGCAAATCCCTGGCTAGGAAGAGTCTTTAAGGAGATTGAAGGGGGAGAAAAAGTGAAGGACAAAGGGAAATAGGGGGTAGGAGGGTGTTCCAGTCCCCAGGAAGTTTGGTGGACAGCGGAGGGACAGCCCAGGCTGTGCTTTGCAAGGTGCAGTCTGCCTCCAACCACAGGGAGCAGATGCCCCCCTCCTCTGGCCTTTCTACCATAAGCACCTGTGGCCCAGCCCTTCTTGTCCAGTCTCCATTTTGTTCTCTCTGTCTCTCTCCCCGTCTCCCCCCTCTCCTCCCTCTTTGTGTGTCTTTCTGTCTATGTTTCTCTCTCTCTGTCCCTCCCTTTCTCCCCCCTCCATCCATCCATCCATCCATCCATCTCTGTCTATGTGTCTGTCTGTCTCTCATTCACTAGCTCTTCCCTCTCTGTCTCTCTCTCTCTCTCTCTCTCTCACTCACTCACTCACTAGATCTTCCCTCTCTCTCTCTCACCACTAGCTCTTCCCTCTCTCTCACACACACTCACTAGCTCTACCCTGTGTGTGTGTGTGTGTGTGTGTGTGTGTCTCTCTCTCTCTCTCTCTCTCTCTCTCTCTCTCTCTCACTCACTAGCTCTTCCCTCTCTGTGTCTGTCTCTGTCTCTGGCAGGACCTGCTTCAAGAAGCTTCACTGGGAGGATTTCTGAACAACGATGTTCCCATTCCTTCTTCCTTCCCTCGCTCAACCTTCCCTGCCAGGGGAACAGCAGGCCAGGCTGCCTTAGAACCTCAGATGAACGGAGCCCTGGAGCTAAAGCTACCTCTCTGCCAGGAAGCCAGCATACACACTGGCTCTAGAGGAGACTAATGCTGATCTGCTCTGTTTATGGATGGACCCAGAGGGCAGGCAGGACTTGATCAGTGCTCTTTGGAGTCAGTGGAGTCAGTAGAACAGGAAGGAGGTTCTGGTACTGGAGATGCCAGGCTCTCAACCCAGAAGAGGGGGATTTGGGGAGGGAGGCCTAGGAGGTGGGTGCCCTCCCCCAAAGCCATCTCTACAAACACAGGAGCGTGTCTCACCTTGGCTTTCAGAGAGCCGCCTGTGCACTCTCCAGTGCATTCCCTGGAGGGTGGGAAGAGAGGCCACAGGAAGCTTTCTGCTTATTCTTTCAGTGAACGACTATCCAGCACTGACCCCCATCTTTGGCTAGGAACCCCAGATATAATTCTGAGAGTACAAGAGGGAAGTCCCCATGGGCCCCAGCAGAGAAGGAAGCCACCCTGGACCCAGGACACTGCCATTGCCCCCCTGGCCACACCTCCCTGGCCCACCCAAGCAGGGCTCCCAGGATGTTTCCAGGCCAGGCGAACCTCTGGGTAGAGAGCCAGGCCTACATTCCTCCTGCCCCACCCACCTCCAACCTCCTGGGCAGCCCAGGCTCCAACAGTAATATATGTCCTGGGGAAGGTAAGGATTCCTGAGGCTTCTCCCATAGGCCTGTGGGCCTGGACCCCCGGTGGTCACAAAGCTCTGTCCGTCCAGGCTCCCTACAGAGGCCACCGCACCACTCAGAGTTCAGGCACTGGACAGCCTCGGCCTCCCTTGGAACTCTAAGACGTCTGAAAATGGAAAGGACAAGAGGAGACTGTGGTCTGCGTGATGGGCAGAAGAGAAGCTGGGAGGGGGTGAGGAGGAATAAGACCCAAGCCTATGGACAGAGGCCACTGGGAGGACCCACCTGACATGACCCCCAGTCCCCTCCCCACCTGCTCTGAGCCCCTTGAGGCCTATACGTCCAGTCGACAGATTCGGACACTTAGGCCCAGAGGGGAAAGGATTAGCCAAAGACAGATAGCAAAGAGCTGGGGCCAGAACCCCAGAACAGGGCACTTCCCAATAGTCTCCCGGTGGGATGGTGCTTGTCCGAGGCCTTGAGTCTGTCCCATCTACTCCAGGGATCAAATTCAAGTGGCCCACTCTGAACCTGGAGTGTCTTTTTCTCAGAGCCAGAGCTCAGCCTAGGCCTGAGAACCCCAAATCCTGGCTCCTTCCCAAGGGCCTCCCTTCCTCCTCCCCCTGCTCCACCGATGACCTCTGCCCAGGGTGTATCTTCCTTCCCCTTTCCTCTCCCCCATTTCCCCACCCCAGCCTGGGCCCAGCAGAAATGGGGGTGAGCAGGAAAGGGGACCCCAGCCCCAGTCTCCCACTCTCGGCTGTGTCTGGTCCTCAGGACGTTCCTGGTTCCAGCCCCCTTGGAAGACGGATAGGGCTCCCCGGAGCTAGCTGCTGCCTCACTCCTCAGACACAGCCTCCATCCTTGGAAGGTCCTGGGCCACACGAAACTGAAATCCATTTCTCTGGTCCCCACCACATCACTTCCGTGCCCCAAAGCACTTCGGAGTCAGACAGGCTGCCGTCACGATGCACGGATGCACGGCCAGCATAACTGTTGCAAGAGGCCACAAGGGCGAGTCGCTCTGAGGAGCATGAGTACTGCCAGACCCTTCCTGTGTGACCTTGGGCAAGCCACCTGTGTGCTTCTTTTAGGCGGAGGCAACCAGGTACACACAGATTTAAAGGAGAAAATAGATGGTATGGACAGCCTTGACCTTGAGCCTAGAGTTGACATGGTGGTGGTTTTATTTATTTTATTTATTTTGTTTATTTTATTTAGTTATTTTCAGTTTATGTGTATGAGTCCCAGAACAGGTTCCTTGCAGACAGTAGGGAGCTACTGATGGTTCTAAGCAGGGAATTGTGAGAATAGCTGTGAGTTTTGGCAAAGTCCCTCTGGACAGCAGGAGTGTGGCCCGCAGATGGGGAAGAAGAATGAACATCGAAGATGGTCAAGATGAGTCTAGAGCTGAGGTGGTCCTAGAAATGGACAGGAGGGGACGAACTCCAGATCTGCCTAAAGGGTGACATGTCAGGGCTTACAGACAGACTGAAATATATATATATATATATATATATATATGTGTGTGTGTATATGTGTGTATATATATATATATATATATATATATATATAGAGAGAGAGAGAGAGAGAGAGAGAGAGAGAGGAGGTATAAACTCCAGGCTTATGCATTACACAGAGTACTGAATCTCTATGGTTAGGAAATGAAAGCGAGCCTGACAAGATCCCCACTATTTTTTTTTAATAATTTTTTTTTTTTTTTTTTTGTCTATTCGAGACAGGGTCTCCCTGTAGCCCCGGCTGTCCTAGAACTCACTCTGTAGACCAGGCTGGCCTTGAACTCACAAAGATCCACCCACCTCTGCCTCCCCAGTGCTAGGATTAAAGGCGTGGTTCAACACTCCAGGCAAGATCCCCACTATTAAAGGCCTTAGAGTCCTTAGGGCGGGACTGTGCCCACAGACTGTATAGGATCCCATGTCAGCATCAGTCACAAAATACTGCATAGTACCACCAGGTGGCACCACAGACCACCTTTTCAAGGCTGTTCTGGAAGGTAGGACCGTGAGGAATGAGTGAAGTTTCCTCCAGCTGGGGGTGCTGAAGGTCGGTGTAGTGGACCACACTGCAACTGAATGGAACTTCGCCCAGTGACCGCTGACGGAGGCAAGTTCTTGCAACCACAGAGTCCAAAGAGCTCAGTGGAGAAGGCAAGAGACTGCAGGGCCAGGTCTGTACTGGAGCCCTAGGAGGCTCCAGTTTGGGAATTTCCATTTCTTCCCTGGCTTTTCATGCACAGAGCCGTGGCCTTGAAACAGATTTTGAAAGGCAAAATCTTTGTTTTAACAAAAGTCCAGAGTCATAACCAGCTGTAGCCAGTATGTAAAACAGAGCAGGTCTATATTGGCTCTGCAGTTCAGTAGTTGGAGTCTGGGGACCCTCTCGAGTTCATACAACCGTAAACCTCCTCACCTGGCATCCAGGCCCTTCACCCCTACCTCCCCAGGGTCTCTCCCACCCTTTCCCGCTGTCCCCCGAGACCTCCTGGGTCATCTGTCCCCATCGTCAATGTTACCATGGGAATTTCCTTCCCCTATCCTCTTGAGTCAACTTCTAATGTCAGCCCTGGAGGACGGCTCCCAGAAAGCCTTCTCCAATGCTCCTTAGGACAAGCATCACTCCTCTCTCCACACGGTCCCGACACCGGCACCTTTGCCCTCTAGCAGCCACCAAGAACCTCAAACAAATGGATCCTGAGCACCTCCAGGGTAAGACTGTGGCTAACTTCCTCAGAGCGGTGTGTCTGGCCATACCCAGCTGGCATCTGGCAGACCAGGCAGGCCTTGAAGAGCATGCACAGAGCTGGGTGCAAAGTGAAAACGTGAAGCCCCTTATTAAAATATCATTGTGAACTCCAACATAGTAGCAAGCCAAGGTCACACACAGGAAGCCACCATGGCTGTCCGTGTATTTACTGAGCATCTTCTATGTGCCAGGCACAGGTCCAGGCCCTTCAATCACCAGTGAACAGGACACCTGAAAGGCTAAATTCCAGCCAGTCTTCATCCAGTGGCAAGGCTCTGTCAGTCGCGAAGTCGACTGCCTTCTTTAGTATACAAGGTACATTTCTTCGGGCAGAGCCACAATCCAGCAGGGCCGTCAAAGTCCCAGAAGGGAACTCCTTCAGGTCACACAAAGGAGTGCTGCCACATGCACCTGTGCTTCCAGGCTGCCTGATCAAGAGAGGAAAGGAAACCAAGCACTGGGAGCTGGTAACAAGGGCTTAGCACCAAGGCCAGCACACACCAGGCACATCCACTTAGGCTCAGTGAGGAAATCGTTGGATGGACTCACACTGCAGCCAGACATCTCAGGAAGACACTAAGAAAGCATTGGGGTCACGCGAGATGGAATAAAAGTGACTGCTGCCAAGCCTGACTAGCTGAGTTGAAACCCCAGAATCCACGTGGTGGGAGAGAAGTATATACATATACATATTATAAATATATAAAATTGGTCTTTTTTTTGAAGCAGGGTCTCCCTATAGCCCCAGCTGGCCTGGAACTTGGTATGAAGACCAGGCTGGCCTTGAACTCACAGAGATCTCTCTGCGTCTCTGCCTCCCTGGGATTAAAGGCATTTGCCACGACGGATGGCTATATAAATATTTTTAAGAAAATCATTCAAGTGGTGTTTTTATTTATTTTTAGTTTATGTGTATGAGTGTTATACTTGCTTGTCTGTAAGTGCACCTGTGTCATGCAATGCCCACAGAGGACAGAAGAGGGTGTTGGATCCCATGGAACTGAAGTTACAAACCTTTGTTAGCCTCCATGTGGGTGCTGGGATTTGAACCCTGATCTTCTGCAAGAACAGCCAGTGCTCTTAACTTCTGAGCCATCTCTCCAGCCCCGCAAGATATGTACTTCAAAGCTTAGGGATGGGGGTGGGGGGAGCACTGGGAGGCATGGGAAATGCCAGGTGCTCATGACTCCCCTGCCCTTCTTTTTCCCACTTTGGCTTTTGTTTGAAGAATTCTGCTAGCCCAGGAAGAGTAACAGACTTGTCCAGAGTCACACAGCAAAGGAGGGGAAGGCCTAGGAGGGCATCCAGACACAGAGGTTCCAGGTTCAAAGTTCAAGGTCAGGTCAGAGCTCCCAGGTGGGAGGGAAGAGGAAATGGCAGAAACTGGCGTTTTAGACCCAAAAAGGTTAAGTCATGATGCACTGGAGTCTGGAGAGTGCAGGAGTGAAATACCTCAGCTAAGAGCAGAGGTTCAAGGTCAAGGTCCATAATCAGAGGTCAAACGGAGAGGCTCAGGTAGAGAGAGGCTGGCTCATTGCTCTCGTCATTTAGCTCCTACTAGTTGAGCACCTACTGTGTGTGACACAGCTCCCCACAGGCTGATGCCCTCAGAGGCTTGAGGGCGGGAGGTAAACACTATTGTTACAAGAAAATAATCGATGGCCATAAGGGATCTGACCCAAAGGAAACAGGCTGGGCGGAGGGGCTGCCCCGTAGGTGGCCCGGTTCCTAGGAGGTGGTCAGGGAGGACCTCCCTGAGGAGGTGACATTTGAGCCCCCCAGTCTGCCTGAACCCGGGCCAGCTGCCACGTGGCTTGCCAGAGAGCCAGCAGACCCACTCTGCAAGGAGAGGCTGCGGGCGGGCGGGGCAGGAAGTCTGGGCCCCGTAACCGTATCCCCAGGAAAGAGGAAGCCAGGCCCGCACTTTCAGCAGTTCTATTCATCAAGGAGGAGCAGCTCTAACCCCAGGCAGCACCCGAGGCTCCTCTGCAGTCCACCTTCAGCCGCCTGGGGAGGAGGCAGTGAGGGAGGGAAGGAGGAGGGAGGTCGGGAGAGGGCCCTGGATCCCCTTCCAGACAATAAATGCTTCCAGGTTCCCGGGAGCATTCCGCGGGTCACAGCCGCATCTGATCTCAATTACCCCCGGTGTAGGGTTCCCGGTGGGGGGCAGGGGTGGAGAGGAGGCCTTTCCTCCATAATCAGAATCTCCTGGCCCAGTCTTCGAAGATCCCTCAGGACAGGTCCCCAACATCTCGGGACGCAGATAGAACATTGTCCCCAGAATGAGAGGTCCAGGCCTCCTGGTGGGTGGAGCCCAGGGCCCCACTTCACAACACTTTGCTGTGTGACCTTGAACCACTCACTTGACCTCTCTGGACATAAGAGGAACAGCAAAGATTCCATGTCTTTGGGTCTGTTTCCTCCTTCCTACCCACTCCACAGGGACGTGAGGATTCAAACTACTACAATCTACAACCACAAAAGTGGCTGTTGCAAACACACAGAGAAAAGGGTTCCTGGCACTGTCAAAACTGTGATCTTATCAGACTGTGATTGGCAACCTGGAGCCAGTCTGTCTCCTTCCAGGCCTCAGTTTCCCCATCAATCTTAGTGCTGGTAGGCAAAGTCCTGCCCAGACAAGGGTCTCACTAGAGCTATGCTGGCGGGTTCCGTTCAACTGATAAAACTCCCCAGGAATCTTGGTCCCTCAACCTGTGCCTTTTGAGGACGCAAGGGCCACCGCTTGCGTGGGCGAGAGGGGGCAGGACCCCCGGCTGGTGGAACAGGGCAGCAAGCCGGGATTCGAACCCGGGTCCTGGAGCTGCGGGACAAGGCCGCTGCGCATGCCCGGAGCGAATGAGCGATTCCGCTGGGCAGCGGGCCTGGGAAGAAAGCGGCCCCGCTTTCTCCTTTTAAGTCCGTGAGGGCCGGGAACTCCCCGCGGGGCTGCGGGTGGTGAACAATGCGCGCTTCCTGCCTGCCCCCGCCGGCGTGGGCCGCTCGCTCCCCGCCCTGCGGCCGCCGGGAAACGCGTAGAGTCAGGACCCCTCCCCGGTACAGGGGGTCGCGCCCTGGAGACCTCTGGGAGCGACCTCGGGCCCCAAGCCAGGGCCACCGTGTAAGAGAGCAAGGTGACCCAGCGGTGGCCAGGCTGCAGCTGGGGTACGCCCACAACCTAAACACGAGGAGAGCCCGAGTGAGCGAGACAGGCATGGTTCTGCGATGTGCACTGTGCCCCACAGTGCCGCATCTCAAATCAACATGCAGTTGTTGCTTAGCGAATACTGCTGGGGCCTCTGCAGCCTGCCAGGCCCTGGGCTGCAGAGGCATCCGCTCTGGTGCAACAGAAAGCTACAAGCACCATAAACCGCACTGGAGAGATGGCCTAGTGGGTAACGGAGTGCTGGCCTTGCAAGTATGAGGACCTGAGTTCGAGTTCCAAGCACTTAGGTAGAGTGCCATCCAGGGCAAAAGAGCGCACACCTTTAATCCTAGCACTTGGGAGACAGAGGCAGGCGGATCTTTGTGAGTTCAAGGCCAGCCTGGTCTACGAGTGAGTTCCAGGACAGCTGGGGCTACCGGGAGACCCTGTCTCGAAAAGACAAAAAAAAAAAGTGCCATCCAGGCATGACTGCTAGAACCTGTAAACCCCAGTGCTGAGGGGTGGAGACTGGGAGATCCTGGGCACTGGATGGCTGAGCAGCCGACAGCGTCCTCCCCTGGCCTCTGCAGGCCTGTGCATGGGCACGCCCACCTGCATACTCACATGCACATACTACTGCACCACAAACATACAACGCACACACAAAATGTTTTTAAATGATTTATGCCATATGTTAAAGTTGCATTACATTTTTATAGCGCACCATGAAGAGGGGGCTCTCATGGGGAAACTCATTAATACTTTAGCTTGAGCAAGATACACAGAACATGAATTACTAATAAATACATGCATCTCAAAAAGTAGAAATAACTTGCTACCAAGTCCAGACACTGTTATTGTATACATGCCTGCACACGCGTGCGTGTGCACACATATAATTCCATATCTATATCTCTACTATCTGTCACCTAGGCCCATGTCTACCCCTTCAATGCTTGTCATGACCCTGTGTGGGCTCCTCTGTGTCACAGATCTCAAATCTGTTTCCTAATCTCAGAACCTGCATCTTTACCACACATCTGAAGACATCATGCTACATTGGTTTGCATGCCTTGTGTTGCCATGTTCATGTAAATATACCACAGGTGCGCATCGCAGGCCCTGCACAGATGTAATCTGTGAACACCATGCAAAGTCACCTCCAGGCCTTACACACAGACATACTTCACACGTATTTCTCGCACATTTTCTCCAAACTGTTTGATATATCCTGTAGCTGCACACATGTGCTGAGGGCATTTTCTGGGCTCTGGCTGTGTGCCAGGTCTGGAGGTGCTCGATACATCCTTAGGATGTCATAGGTGTTCCACATCAGCCTGGCGATACAAACACACTCGGCAGGCCTGCTGCCAGTTCTGTTTCCCCATCTGAAATGGGACCTGGGAGCGAGGGTAGTGCTTCCTTTTTTAGGATTGTGGTAAGCCAATGAGATAAGCACATTAGCCATGATTATTATCCATCCTACAGAGGAAGAGGCAGGCTCAGAGAGGTTGAGGGACTTACCTACAGTGACTGTTAACCTCACAGGATCAAGAATCACCTTGGAGACAAATCTCTGAGTGTGTCTGGGAGGGAGATTGCAGATTTGGTTATTGAGGTGGAGAGAAGCCCCCCTCCCTAGTATGAGGAGCACCCACGCCTGGGCCGGAGTAAGAACTGAGTAAAAAGAAGAAGGCAGACTGAGCATCCATTTCTCTGCTTCTTTTTTTTTTTTTTTTTATTGATGCTTTGTGTATTTCATACATCATTTTCCAATTCAGTTCAGGCATATTTCCCTTTCCCTTCCCCCTCATCCCACCCCACCCCATCCCAGATCATGCATTCTGCCATAACTGTCCTGCATCTTTCTCTCAGTTTTTTTTTTTCATTTTTTAGCAATAAGTGATAATTTATGTGTACAAGCATCCCTCATGTAAAACCAATTTGCAGGCTGTTGTGCCCAAACTCTCACAGCCCCACCATCCAGCGGGGGGGGCGGGGGCTTATAAGTCGATCAAATGAGTGTCCAGACTATATTGCTGTAGTTTCACCATTCACCCCAATCGCAGCCCTTACATTCTACCATGCCCCCTCTTCCGCAGATTGTTCCCTAGGCTTAGAAAAGGGGCACAGGTTGATGAGAAGCAAAGCAGTCTACTTACTCCAATAAGACTGGCTAGAATCAGGAATACGAATGATACCAAGTGCTGGAGAGGTTGTGGGGAAAGGGGAACACTCATCCATTGCTGGTGGGAATGTGAACTTGTACAGCCACTATGGAAAGCAGTGTGGAGAACCCTTAGAAGACTCAAAATGAGCCTACCATTTGACCCAGTCATACCACTCCTGGGTATATACCCACAAGACACATCTTACTGCAAAGATACATGCACAGCTATGTTTATTGCAGCTCTGTTCACAATAGCAAAAAGCTGGAACCAGCCCAGGTGCCCCTCAACTGACGAGTGGATAGAGAAAATGTGGTACATGTATACAATGGAGTTCTATGCAGCGGTAAAGAGGGACAACATCATTTCTCTGCTTCTTGATGGCAGACATGCTACCAGGTACCTCAGGCTCCTACCACCATGCCTTCTCTCCATGATGGACTTGCACTTGCACTCTCAAACTGGGAACCTTTAAAATTTTTATCAGAGTTTTAGCTGGGCGTGGTGGCTCAGGCCTTTACTCCTAGCACTCGGGAGGCAGAGGCAGGTGGATCTTTGTGAGTTCAAGGCCAGCCTGGTCTACAGAGTGAGTTGCAGGATAGCTGGGGCTACAGGGAGACCCTGTCTTGAAAAGACCAAAAAAAAAATTTATCAGAGTTTTAAAAAATATATTTGTTTATTTATGTGTATGAGTGTGTGTGGCCTGGTGTATATGTGGAGTTCAGAGGACATGTGAGACTTGGTTCTATCCTTCAACCATGTGGGTTCCTGGGATCGAACTCAGGCCATTTTAGGCTGGCAGCAAGTGCCTTCATCCACTAAGCTGTCTCACCAGTCCCAACCCTTCCTCCTTTAAATTACTTTTTGTTTTTGTTTTTGTTTTTTTGAGACGAGGTCTCCCTGTAGCCCCAGCTGTCCTGGAACTCATTCTGTAGACCAGGCTGGCCTTGAACTCACAAAGATCCACCTGCCTCATACTTTTATCACATCAAGAAAAGTAACTAACACACAACCTTCCTGGGGAGGAGGCAGGCCCTTGTCACAAACCTGTACAACCACAGGGCACTGTCTCGAGCTGTGCCGCGCTGAAGGCATCCCATCTCAGGAGCACTCCATGATCCTGCCCCTCAGCTCATGCTGAGATCACATAATGGGAGAAAACACACACACACACACACACACACACACACACACACACACACCAGGCACAGTCTATGCTCAAGTCTTTAAAACATGCACCACATATCTCTCTCGTACCTTTCATAAAAATATAAATTGATTTGGGGCTGGAGAGACGGCTCAGTGGTTAAGAGCTCCGACTGCTCTTGCAGAGGACCCAGGTTCAATTCCCAGCACCCACATGGCAGCTAAGAACCGTCTTAACTCCAGTTCCAGGGGAATCTGACACCCTCTTCTGACCTCCACGGCATTGCATGACACAGGTGCACCAACCTACATGCAGACAGTACACTCATACACATAAAAATAATAAATAATATATATATAAATTGATTCAACAGCTTATAGCCAATACCCACCTACCTCCCAAGTCCAAGCACCCCACTGGTACTGGGGGACAGCAGTTGGTAGGCAAAGCAAGCAAAGCAGAGGTCATCCATGGTTTTATGGCACTTACCGACCAGCCCATGCCACTGTGAATACACACTACATTACCTGTACACACATGGGCCTGGTATGTGCATATATCTTACATACATGTAACATGAATGTACTGAACAGGAATATGACCTTACTGTGTGTCAGACTGATGGATCAGCTGCACTCAGTCCACAGACACGTCTCCTGTATCATCTACATGTGTCTCCATACCACTTGTACCTGTACCACACACACTCTACATGTAATAGGAACATCAAAAATGTATGTATGGTGATATGCATGTCTTCTACACAGTGTCATCTGTATCCTGCTAATGTACATACACTCCTTATGTCATATGACCCAAGGACAGATATCACATAGCCAGCATGGGTGACTTGTGTACTCGGTTCCTTGTCTCCCCCATATGAGCAGCTGTTGGGGCCCAAGCCAGCTCTTCTGGCACAGAACTGAAGGGTCAGCAAGGCAGGGCCTGGACCCCCATTGCAGGAAAAGGAAGGTGGCCCGGGCTTCACGGCTGGTGACCAGGAAATTACTATCGACACAAAGCCAAAGCAGGCTCTTCCCAGGCCAGGTAATCAGGCCTCTCCCAGATTTGGCCTGACAGTTTAAATCTAATTCCACTGCCAGGACCAGCACCCCCCCCCCCCCCCCTCCAGTGTCAGCCCAGCCCTGGCCTGCTGTAGTAATTAGACCCACGTTTTCATTACCCTGAGATTAGACAGGTCCCCTCTGGCTGGCCGGAGGACGCCCGCAGCTGCACGGGTACCATCCCCCTGCGTGCACGCATTTACCTGATTATGGAGTTTATTTTATAGCAATTGCTCCAGAGCCCCGGAGGCCTCTTTCACTCCACCCCTGCTCCCCAGACCCCAGAGGCCTCTACCAAACCCTGACAAGTGGTTTTTGCCTGATATGCTTGAAGCCACCTCTCCAAGGTCTGCAATCCTGGAGGGTATGTGGAGCCTGGTCCCCTTTGTAAAATTCACTTAAGGAATTTGGAGAGGGAAGGAAAAGCATTTCAAGAATCTTCTCCTGGGGTGCACATGGGGGTTCCTAAAGGGATATCCTTCTAAAGCTGTGTTTCATTTATTCATTCAACAAACCACCTACTCATTTCCTGAGTTGAAGCTGAGCCATTGCTGGGTGAGGAAATCCAGTTGCTCTACACCAGCTGTGTGCCAGGGAAGACTACACACATGGTCACTTCCCTCAGGGAGGTCAGTCTGTGGGAGACCTATGGCTTTCACAGCCCTTGCTATGTGTTGGGGTTGAGCCATTTGACCTATAGGACTATGCATAATTAAAAAAAAAAATGAGATGGAGCTGGAGAGATGGCTCAGTGGGTAAGAACCTCTCGAAAAGAACCCAGGTTTGGATTCCAGTACCCACTGGCTAACAAATGTCCATAACTCCAGTTCCAGGAGATCTGACACCCTCTTTTGACCTCCATGGGCATTACACTACAGTGGTGCACTTATACACATAAAGAATAATAATAAAAATATTTGTTTAATTAGATGGGAAGACCCACTCCAGGCAAAAGAGCCAGCTAGTGTGACAGTTGCAGAAAGAGGACCTGGTGTGTGCAGGAAACTGAAACGAGAAAAAAAGGTCACTGAATCAGAGCTTGGGGTGCAGGAGGACTAGGACTAGGTGACACAGCTGAGACAGGAGCTGGGTGGGACTCTAATCAGAAAAGGCCTGAATGCCAAGCCTGCATTTTCTCCAGAGGACAGGGGAGCTAGGGAGAATCCTGGGCAAGGGAGGAACTGAATACATACAGGCCTGGGTGTCTACACTGCGTGCCAGGAGTGGGTCTGAATACCCTGTATGCAGTGAGTCAGCTCCTCCTCACAGCAGCCCTGCAGGCCAGCTCTCCAGCCCCATGATTCTGTGTCCTCCAAGGTGTTGAAATTCAAAAGCTCCAGTGACCAAAAAGTTATCCTGGACCTGTTGCTAAAACTGACCTGAAGTTGGAGAGGTGATTTGTAAGTTTTATTTCACTGCCTGGTTTGTGTCATTGCAAATATGAGGGAGTTGGCTCATAAGAAGTGCCCTGGCCCCACTATGTGCATGTAGACAAGCTCTATTTTGTTGATTGACTGATGATTGATTGATTGATTGATTGATTGATTGACTGATTGATTGACAGGATCTCATGTAAAGCAGGCTGGCTTTGAATTCACTGTGTTTCCAAGGATGACTTTGGATGTCTGATCTTCCACTTCTACCTCCCAAGTGCCGGGTTTTATAGACACAGGCCACCACAGTTTTATTGGTGCTGATGGTGGAACCCAGGGCCTCATGTACGTTATATAAGCACTCTACCAACTGAGCCATACCCCTGCCCTCTATTCAACTTTAATGCAGAAGGGCTCGAACTTACCTGATGGTAGGGAAAGGACTCTGGATGTACAATCCCTGCACAAATAGCCTCTTTTGACTTTTGTTGTACAGAAATGAGGCCTGGCCTGACCCAAGGATTCAGTCCCCTTGTGGATAAGAGACAGAGCCAGCATTGGCTAGCACTTAGCTCTTCACCCAGCCTTGAGTTGGCCCCGACTGCCCTTCAGCTGCACCCAGCTTGTAGCTACTGCCAGCTAATGCCTTCGGCACACGGGGATCAGACTATCTGGCCACAGTCCTGCAGCAAGAGGTGCTGTCACCAGGACTTTTCTCTGGACCAGCAATATGGAGGCACTAACGACACCAAATTGGGTGAAAGAAATGGACCAACCTCAGATAAAAAACAGATCACAGTCAGGACCCCCAAGCCATAGGGCAGCATAGCTACTGTCCCCAGGCCCTGGGTGACAGCTCCACTCCGCTTCCACCTATACCAGGGCTCCTCAGCTGCCTGCCTCTCCAGAAAGCCTCTGAGCCAGGCCTCCAGTTCTTTACACCCAGGACTTTAGTGATGCCCTCTTTATTCCCGTCCATTCATGGGAGGTGTTTCCAAGCTACGTAATATACACAGCTCTCTAGCCCAGAAATGTGGATCCTCCCCTTGGAAGGTCAAGTGGCACAAGGGGACTAAGCACGCTAGACCAGAGTTTGAATCCTGACCGGAACAGTTTCTAGCTGTGTGGGCCATGACAAACCCTCCCTTCCTCTAGGCCTCAGTTTGCTCATCTGTAACACGAAGCTAATGGGTTGTTGTAAGGAGCAGACCAGGCTTCTGCGTGGGGTGGCTGTTGCTGCCTGGATCACTGGAGACACACAGTAAGGTCCTCAGGTCATTGCTGTCCCTGAACTAGAAGACATCCACCAGGCAAGCAAAGTCCTCCAGCCTGACCTCCAGACCTTACACAGTGGCCCTGCACTGCCCAGGACACTCCTTTCTCTGTTCTAAGGTCTCTTTCTCCACAGCCTCAATCTCTCAGGTTATCCCTGACACTTGGCACCCCCTCTCCATGCCCCATGTACTCATGCCTAAAATCTGCAACTCACCCATTACTGACTCCCTTCCTTTATTCCTAGCAAATGCTTTGTGGAATGGCTACTTTATACCCAGGTCTGGGCCAGGTTGCCCTCACAGCTAACTCCTGTGACAGCTTTGCAAAGGAGTGTTGTCTGCATTTTGCGGAGGAGGAAGCTGGCTCGGAGAGGTTAATTTCCTTGCCTGTGATGGCCCAGCTAGAGAGTGGCAGAGTTGGGATCTGCATGGACCACTCATGCAGGGTCTGTCCTCTCCTTTCCATCCTGTGTGTGCCACAGGTCATGGTCGTAACCAAAATCAAAATAATAAAATATCTTTTAAAGCAGCTACAACAAAAAAGGAGAAGGTTATGGTTTCAATGCTGTGTGACATTTTGCTAACTTTTTCCGTCTCTGGCTTAAATACAGATTCCTAGGTGTCTATAAGCAGGATCTAGGGAGTGAGGGAAGGGCTAGGAAGGGCCTGAGCCTGGGTGTGCAGCACAGATGTGGTCCCATTCATCTCTACGGCTGGCCATCGCCCTGCCCATTTCAGGGTTCCATGGTGTGCAATATGAAGGCAGCAGATCTGGCCACATCCCTGCTGGACCCCTGGTGGCTTGTCCATCTACAAGCCTTTCTCTAGGTCTCACCCACATCCTCCCTCTCTGCCATGTCTACATTCACAGTTGAAGCTTTTCTAAAGATGCTGCCCGAAGGATGTGAGGTGGGGGACATGCAGACCCCGTTGACTTCCACCCTGTTCCTGCCTGCAGGCGACGGGAGGTCCACAGCTGGATCCCCTCCCACCTCCTCACCGCCAAAGCCTGGCGAGTAATACTGCCCGGACTAGGACCCATGGCAGCCACTAGGGGCGCCTGAGGTAAATGTGGGTGGACCTGGGGGGGGCGGGGGTGTCTGCTTTTCGGAAGCTGCCATCCTAGAAAAGACCACGCCCATGCCCTCGGTCACTACCTGCTCACCTCAGGGCTGCGGTGGGCTGAGCAAGCCGAGACGGGTGGGACCCAGAGCCCCGGGCTAAGGAGAGGACAGACAGACAGTGCTTTGAAAAGACAGAAAAGTCCCTTCTCGCCAAGGAACCCGTAAGCTAGGAAGAGTCCAACCGGAAAGCAGCTCTTCAGCCCCCAGGGTAGAACAAGCCGAGGTCACCAATCACCCAAAAAGGATGGGCTAGAAGCCTTCGGAGGACCGACTTTGAGAATACCCCTCCTTCCCTTCCACAAAAGAGCTGGAGAAATCCAGACACCGAGGACCGCGGCCGAGGCTCCAAATGCTCGCATCTGCCTCAGGCTAGCTTAGGACTTGCAGCTGATTGCTCTGGGAACCACAGGTCAAGCCACCCAGAAAGCACAGCGAGGCCTACCACGATAACAAACAGCAGCCGCAGCGCCTCCCAGTGGGTCAGAGCCGCCACGTAGCAGGAAGGCACTGTGCCCGCAGTTGTTACACTAAAGCGCAAGGCCCCGCCGTCCGTTAAAGCAACACCGCCACCAGGAAGCATCTTCAACACACCCTGTGAGCCCAGATGCCGGCCATTCTCTGCCCAGACACTCTCTGAACTCTGAGCACGCCTGTGCCTCAATTCACCCAGAGGAACAGCGTGCAGATGCGGAGCTCTGGGTCAGCCATAGAGGCTGCCCATCTAGGGGGCAGCGGCCGGCTCCTCGAGGCCCCCTCTCCCGAAGCCTGAGCAATCAAGCCTGCAGCCTCCCTGGGCTAGAGCTAGTGCCCGCCTCCTCCCTGCCCCTCTCCACGGCTGCAAACCCAGCTCATTTGCATGTGGATCGCGCCTGCCACCATGGGTGCTGGGGTCAATTGAAACTCAAGAAAAGAGAAGAAATTTATGCAAAACTGTTGATTGCATTTGTATGTAATGAAATCATCCAATATTCATCTGACTATAGAATCTAATCTGAGAAGAGAACTGAAGGACATGAGTGTCACTGCAAAACCGTAATGAGCCACTGTAGTGATTAAAAAAGCTCTTGAGCCTTCTGAAAATCCAGGCAGAAATAGCGTCTAATCAACTCTGAATATAGGAGGCGAGATTGGGCTGGCGCGCTGCGCACGGCCCGCCCGGGCGCTGGGGGTGCGTGGTAAACCCTGACGGCCGTGGTCTGTGGGTGCCAATCGCTCGGCCACAATCAGCGGAGGCCTCGGTGCACAAAGCAACCGCCGCCTCGCGCCACGCAGAAGGAACCCAATCACAGCTGTTGTGAAGCGCAGCTTGAAGCTTCCGCAGCACCGCGAAGTCCCCCTCGGAATTCTTTGCGCCAGTGGGGAGGGCTTGAAAATCTGGATCTGCCACACCTGGTTTCAGCCAGCCTCAAGCAGGCCTGTCTCTCAGAAGCCGGGGCTGGTCAACTGAGATGTCTCTAAAGGCATTCCCTGACCACCCATCTAACCCCATCTCTAGCCTCTTACCCTGGCACTATCTTCCTTGCTATGCTCGGCGTCATCTTGCACTATACCTGTTCAATGTCTGTCTCTTCCGTGGACTGTGAGGTCAGGGAACCTATGGCGGCTGGTTCACCTCTGGAGCCTGCAGAAAGAACCAGCCTGGGAAGATGCTCAAGCAGCATGAACTAAGATACTTAAGTGTTTGGTGAATGAGTAAACCCATCCTATCCAGCAGCCAAATGCATTAAATGTGTGTTTGGAGCAGATGCCTAGGCAATGAATAAAGAAGGCCCTCCCCTCTCAGACCACAATTTGGGCAGGAGGTAGATAGTAAAGGCATTACACACAATCTGACAGGACAAAGTGGTGGGGGACTGTCCAGAGGCAGTGGGAACAGCTATGAGAGAGTACTAACATAACAGGTGTGGATCTGAATGGAGAAAGTAGATGCTGGAATTTGCAAGTTCCTGTGCCTATTTGTACTGAATTAACAGAGAGACACAGTTGCTAAAGGGGAGATACAGAGGGACCTGGCGGTGTGTCCTGCTTTCTGTTCTGTCTCCAAGAGGACAAGAAGGGAGAGAGGACTGAGGTGAGGTCTTCAGTAACTTTTCTTTTTAATTTTATTTATTTATTTATTTTAAAGTAGTTTATTTTATTTTTTTATGTGTATGAATGTACTGTCTGCATGTAGGTTTGTGCACTCATGTCATGCAATGCCTCGGAGGTCAGAAGAGGGCGGATTCCCCTGGAACTGGAGTTCTCCTGGAATTGGAGTTACAGACGGTTCTCAGCTGCCATGTGGGTGCAGGGGATCGAACCCTGGTCCCCTGCAAGAGCAGTCAGCACTTTTAACCGCTAGGCCATCTCTCCAGCCCCAATTTATTATTTTTTCCCCACAGAATTCATGGAACTATTTATTATTTTTTATGTGTATGAGTGTACTGTCTGCATGTAAGTTGGTCCACCCATGTCATGCAATGCCGTGGAGGTCAGAAGAGGGCGTCGGATTCCCCTGGAACTTGAGTTAAAGACGGTTCTTAGCCGCCATGTGGGTGCTGGGGATCGAACCCAGGTCCTCTGTAAGAGCAGTCAGTGACCTTAACCACTGAGCCATCTCTCCAGCCCCCCTCAGTAACTTTTTATGGGTCATTAACACACTACCCACATCTCCCGAGTTATAGCTTCGGGCTTTCAGAGCATGCTCCCCTGACTGAATGAAGCTCTGGTAGATTAAAGGCCACCAGTTTCTGCTGCAATCCGTTGTATATTAATCTTGGGAATTTCCTCCTCCACTATTTTCCTGACTCACTAACCTAGCCAGAGGAGGTGACTGGAGGCTCCTGGGCAGCCATGGTCACTTATGCATGGAGTGTCCCAGGCAGCGGGAAGAGAAGTTCTCCTAAGTGCTAGGCATGTGGACAGGGCCGGGAGCAGTCTGTGTGACTGAACCCAGACTTAAAGGGAAGCTGGAGTGAGGAGGGGCCAGGGACCTTCCAGTTAAGACCTGGGGCAGGAATCCTGGCATTTTCCTGAGGGCATTAGAGAGCCTCAGACCAGGAGGGACATGGTTTGCATTTTGAAGAGTTCACTAACTGGAGAAAGAAGTTATGGGTGGAGGGATAGAACTGGGTCAGGAGACTGTTCAGTCCTCCAGTCAGGAAGCCACTGAAGGGTTTTGAGCAGGGTCACAGAAGACTAAGGTCAGACGGTGAGAGATGGGGCCGAGGGAGAGCAGGTTAAACCGCCTGCAGCCCCAGGTCCAGCATTCCAGGCGTCTCTGTGGGGAAGCAGCCTTTCTCCACATTCTAATTTATGGTTTCCAATCAGTACTGAGTCTGGACAGCAAGTTGCCTATTATTAACATGGTTCTAAGTTGTAATCACTCAGTTCTGAGACTCCAAGAGATGGCATGATGAGGCTGCTTTTCTTCAGAAGGGACTTGAGGACATCAAAGGGTCTTTGTGAATCATTTGCATCCTTCAATCCCTAACTTCATCACTACAAACAGAGGGCCTAGATGACCTGTAAGGCCCCTTTCCTGCTCCCCAAACCCTGCAATTTTAATGCCCCATGAAGACATAAAGACATCTTTGAGCCCAGTGCTCTTAAAATCGCAATGAAATGTGGGTTCAAGTCCCAGCTCTGTCACTTTCATTATTGATGGACAAGTCTCTCTCTCTCTCTCTCTCTCTCTCTCTCTCTCTCTCTCTCACACACACACACACACACACACACACACACATATCCATGCTTCGCTGTCTCCTTCTGTATACTAGGGAAGTAGAAGTAGCAACTGCCTAATACCTAGACCTACCCTCGCCCAAGAGGTCAATCTGAGCCCCAGGTCCGGGATTCACTGTGATCTTTTTTAAGGAGGCAGCCAGCCTTTTTGTCTCATCTAGCCAGCTTTCAGCAGCATGTTCGCTGTATAATGACGGGTTCCTGGTGGAGGTGGGGAGTGAGACTGATTTTTTTCTTCCCCTCTCCACAGTGGTCCATTTTACCAGCAACTGGGATTTCCTGGGGCTGGTGGAATTCTGAGGTTCAAAGTTGCAGACCTTTAAACAATTATTTATTTTGGATATACATGTGTGTGGGTGTGAGCACGCCACAGACATATGTGGAGGTCAGCGGACAACCTCTAGGAGCCAGTCCTCAACTTCCAACTTGTAGACCCCAGGGATCAAACTCAGCTATGCAGGCTTGCAGCATCTGGCCAGCCCTAAAGCTGAAGGTTTTGTTAGCAGTGTTACCATTTTGTTGGAGAGACAGTCTGGGAATGTCATTAGGGGTAACACAAGTGGATGCTTAGAGCCTTGATGCTTATGCAGAGTAAAAGGAGATCCTGGATGGGATCTTGGAAGCATTCCTGCAGGGGGAGGCATCTGGGCTAGATCTAGAAGAGAGCCATAATCTCTTTCTTCTCTCCCTCTCTGGAAAACATTTAAGAAAAAGACAGATAGAAAGAGCCGGTGAAACAGCTCAGCAGGTAAAGGCACTTGCCACCAAAGCTGAGGACCTGAGTTCAATCCCCAGGACCCACATGATGGAAGTAGAGAATTGAATTCCCCAAGTTGTCTTCTGATCTCTACATATGCATATGCATAAATAAATAAATAGTGTGAAAAAGATGAAAGGAAAAAACCATGGCCAGGCATGGTGGCGCACACCCTTAATCCTAGCACTTGGGAGGCAGAGGCAGGCAGATCTTTGTGAGTTCAAGGCCAGCCTGGTCTACAGAGTGACTTCCAGGACAGCTGGGGCTACAGGGAGACCCTGTCTCGAAAAGACTAAAAAAACCAAAAAAAAAAAAAAAAAAAAACATGGAACAATGCTGGGCATGGTGCTACACCCCTGCAGTCTCAGTATTTAGGAATCAAAGACAGAAGGTCCGAGTTAGTTCAGGCCAGCACAGAACCCTATCTCCAAAAAACAAAACTAAAAACAAAACAAAAAAAGAAAAGAAAACTAGAAAACACAGTAGCAAATACTTCCATTTCACAGTCCTGCATTAACACAGTCACATCTTCATATATAGTAGACACGCATACACACACACACACACACACAAACACACACACGCAAGCATGCTCTCAACTTCAGGGCACACCCCTAAGTCTTCTTGTTTCCTAGTGACAATCACTATTAATATTTAGCAAGTGTCCCTCCTGGCTGGCTTTCCTTTTAAATTTTATAATGCAAACCAGTCAGCAATCATTTTAATAGAAATTGTGGGAGTCTGGTTATGTGACATCACCTTGTCTATGTAACCCTGCTTGCTTTCTCCAACGCTCCTTACTCCATTCTGGCTGAAGCCTAAAGTCCTGATTTATCAAGGTGTCCTAAGAATGTACCCTTTATTCATTCCCCCAAAGGTGGGACTCCCATGGGTGAATGTAATCACCACCAACCTTCCAAGTAGAGGGATGGGCATGGGAAAACTGGGAGACCGGTGGCCCAGGCCAGGGGTATGCAGTGGGTGCATTGGACATGAGAGAGTGTGGGGACAGGCCCTCAATAATCCCACTTCTTGCTGTCCCCAGGGAGGTCTCTGATACTCTTTCTCTTCATTGTCTCTTTATGACCTGCTGAAGTCAAGTGCCCATTGTTCTGTGCTGAGGCAGCCTCCCAGGCTTCTCCCCAGGGATGTGTAAACGTCTTTCCTTCCCCTGCCTTCCTTTGGCTGGCGTCCTTATCTAGTCCCTGCAGCCCACCAGCCAGGGCTGAAGCTGCTTCCTCCACCCCCCCACCTCCCACCCCCGGGGGCGGGACTGCTGTACAAGGCCCTGGCTGCCAACCCTCTCCAGCTGCTCCGCAAGAGTCCCTGTGGCCTCACTATGCTCCTACGTTTCTTTTTAGAAAAAAGCGGGGCGTGGTGGCACGCCTTTAATTCTAGCACTCGGGAGGCAGAGGCAGGCGGATCTTTGTGAGTTCAAGGCCAGCCTGGTCTACAGAGTGAGTTCCAGGACAGCTGGGGCTACAGGGAGACCCTGTCTCGAAAAGACAAAAAAAAAAGAAAGAAAGAAAATTGTCTTCCTGGCTCCTCTCATCCCTGGGTTTGTCACTTTCTCTCTGTCTTTGGTAGCTCAGTGTATCTGTGTTTCTCCCAGTAACTCACTGTCGCCTACCTGGACTGCCTCCCCCTCTCTTCCTGCCTTCGCTTCTATCTGGGAATTTCTGTGCTCACATGTGTAGATGCATGTGCCTGCCTGCGACAGCCCACTCGTCTCTCATTCTGCCTCTCTGTCCCCTCCTCTGTCTCTGTATGTAGCCCTCTCTTCTGCTCCCTCTCCTGATTCACCTCCCTGAACCCATTCCTCTTCCTTTGCCCAGCTCTAAACCCTCTTGATTGACTATTGTCCTGTTTCCAACCCTGGCCTCACCACCGTCTCACGCTCACCCACAGGGTCTCTGACTCCCACATAGGTCAAACTGCCTCCCGTTGCGCCTTCTCTTCCTAGCTACAGCTGTAGCTGTAGCATCCTCCTCTGGATGACAGCCTTGGGGACATCAGTGCCAGGAGTGGGCGTAAGGTCCTATCACTCCCATCCACAAAGTTAAAAATAGACTGAGAGGAACAAACAGAAGTTAAAAATAAATAAATAAGTGAATGAATAGGGCCGGAAAGACAGCTCTGTGGGTAAAGAAAGGCACCTGTCACCAAGCCTTAAGACAGGAATTCAATCCCTGGGACCCACAAGGTGAAGGAGAGAACTGATTCATTTACTTAAATGATCAGTTCTCTGACCTCCACATGCATGCACACACACACACACACACACACATACACCACATACAGCATACATAAATCACAATATAACTTAAAATAAACAACAGAAACCAGCATGTTTCCATTCTTACTAAATATTTTATTGATACTCATTCATGCATACATGTTTGGATCCAATCTCCATTCTTCCCCCTTCTCCCTTCCCCCAATTCTTCCCCTGTCCCTCCTGCCATTTTTACCTCCCAACTTGATGTGCTCTCTCTCTTTTTAAATGTAATGTTCACTGAGTCCATTTAGTGCTGCCTGTATGTGCATGGGTTTGGGATCAGCTATTGGAGCACGGGTACCCTCCTCAGGGCCTGCATCCCTAAGGAAACTGACTCTCCCTCTGCCCATAACTACCAACTGCCGACGGCTCCTCGGACAGGGATGGATGCGACTTCATGAGCCCCCGCTCTTCTCCATGCCAGGAGTTTGGTTGTAATTCCTCATTTTTTTTTTTTAAATTTTATTTATTTATTTTTGTATGTGTATCAGTGTACTGTCTGCATGTAGGTTTGTACACCCATGTCGTGCAATGCCCTGGAGGTCAGAAGAGGGCGTCGGATTCCCCTGGAACTGGAGTTAAAGTCGGTTCACAGCTGCCATGTGGGTGCTGGGGATCAAACCCAGGTCCTCTGGAAGAGCAGTCTGCGCTCTTAACCGCTAGGCCATCTCTCCAGCCCCAATTCTTCATTTTTAAAATGAGCTTGTTTTTCCTTTTAGAATCACCAACTTATCATTGCATAATAGAATATTTTAATGTCAAGAACAAAAGCAGGAAGAGCAAGATTTAGTAATATGTAATAGTCCTTAATTGAAACTTTAAAAAAAATTTAGACAAAGTCCCTAAATGTAATTTTATTTTTATTTTATTTCATGTGTATAAGTGTTTTGCCTCCATGAAGCACAGTTGTGAGTACAATGTCTGCAGAGAACAGATAGGGTTTTGGATCCCCTGGAACTAGATATGGCCCATCAGTAGCTGCCACGTGGATACTGGGAACTGAACCCAGGTTCTCTGCAAGAGCAGCCAGTGCTCTTAACCACTGAGCCTTCCAGCCCCCATAAATGTAATTTGATACAATCATTTGATTCGTTCCTCATTTTACATATTTTGTCCCCAATAGGAGAATGTGTCAGAGACAAGCACAGGTTCCCTGGCCCCATCTGGAGACCATCATCATCATCTAGTGCCCTCCCTGGTACCTACTGACAAGTCGAGTGACCTTTACTGATGGTAAAAAGTGCAAAGTAGAAGGCTGGAGACATGGCTCAGCAGTTAAGAGCACCGACTGCTCTTGCAGAGGACCGGGGTTTGATTCCCAGAACCCACATGGCGGCTAAGAAACATCTGTAACTCCAGTTCCAGGGGAATCCGACACCCTCTTCTGACCTCTGCGGCACTGCACAACACGGGTGCACCAACCTACATTCGTACACATAAAAAAAAAAAAAAAGTGCAAAGTGGACCAGGGCCTGGAAGCTCTCTAGGCTCTCAGCACACCCTAAGGCCCTTTCCAGCCCCACTGGTCACAGTCCCAAGGCTCCTAGGCACAACTGCCTCAGTGGTGGGGCCAAGCATTCAGAGCCCCTTGTGGAGGCCTGCCCCTGCCCGGGACATTTGCTGCATCTGCCTGCTGCCAAGCACCTCCCAAGGATATGCCTTGAAAGGAGAGTAACTTTGAAGAGAAAAGTGACAAGGGGTGACTTACTGGACGAGAATAAAGAGGGTGGCAAAATGGCTGGGAATGTCTGGCTTGGCACTGGGTGAGTGACAGTGCCCGTCCTTTAAGGAAGGACACATGGAAGGGCAAGCAGGCTGAAGCAGGTGACGTCCCCTGAGGAGAGGTGTATGAGATGCTGAAGAGGCAAATGCAGGTTTAGAAAGCAGGAGGAACATCAAGACAATCAGTGCTAGGAGAGTCATGGGATTAAGAGGCTTGCGATGGTTAATCTTGTTAATCCTGGGTGACAACTTGACTGGATTAGAGATGAACAAATATGAGAANGGAACATGATAACAACTAAGAAGGGGCACCAGAGATATAGTTGCATTCTTTTTTGGGGGGGGTCCTCTCTTTGAGATAGTGTCTCCCTATAGTCCAGCTGTCCTGGAACTCACTCTATAGACCAGGCTGGCTTGAACTCACAGACATCTTCCTGCCTCCCAAGTGCTGGGATTAATGTCATATGCTCCCATACCCGACTCATTCTAATATTTTACATGGATCTATTTGCTAAATGATTGGTTAAGTGGTGTGCTTATACTTTGTGTATTTGTCTACTTGGCTGTGTAGACCTTATATTTCATGAGGGAACTGAAAATAAGAGATCTATGCATTTACTTATATATATATGTGTATGTATTTATTCTGCTGATTCTGTTTCTTTAGAGAACCCTGACTAATACAAGGGTCTTGAAGCCTAGGTAAGTTTTGCCCACTGGGTGGGGCAGGGATTTAAGGCAGCACATACTATGCAGATAAAGTAGCTCAAGAAAAGGCTCTAAGGTGGGAGAAAGCAGCACGTGATTTCAGTAAAGCTAATAGGGCTACTTAAGTACAGGTTGTATCAAGGTGCCAGTGAGGCTACACTGTGAAGACACGGGCCTCTGAGCACCAGGCTGGAGAGTTTATATAGGTCACTGGGCAGTGGGAAGTGGGGGCTTGTTGGGGGGAGGAACAACGAGGTTTTGAGAAAGATCTGGGCCATTTTTCAGGTTGACTTTACTTAACATAGGAAGGACTGACGTGGAGCAGAGTGGAATGTAGGGCAGAGTTCATCCCCCAGTGTTTCTGCAACCAAGACTAACTTTTATGATATGGACACACTCTGAACAAATGACTTTTACCTAACCCTGCAACCAAAAGTTAATCTTCAGCTGGGTGTGGTGTCGCACGCCTTTAATCCTAGCACTGGGGAGGCTGAAGCATGCAAGATCTTTGTGAGTTCAAGGCCAGCCTGGTCTACAGACTGAGTTCCAGGACAGCTAGGACTACAATGGAAACCCTGTCTTGAAAAAGACCAAAAAAAAATAAAGTTAATCCTATCTTAGTTTGTTTATAATGTAAATAAGCTCACTAAGCCATGCACTCCTCTCGTGACCTGGGCAAGTGACCTTAACCTCTCACGACCCTTCCCTGGACTGGACCCAAAAACAATGTATGTATAGGTATATGTATATGGTGATTATGAATAGGAAGATATCCTACCTGTGGGATAGATACAATAGATGGGATTTAATTGATAACATCTGTGGTTGTGTGTATGATTGGGGTCAGAAGGGACATAAGCCTCAGGTAAGGGTCTGACTTTTACTTCCCCATTTGATGCCTGATAATACCATTTCAATAAAGAATGAGTGAGCCCTTGTGGGAGGGCCCAGTTGTGAACTCTGAAGGAACAGGTTCTCTGCAGCTCTGGTCTACTCTTGGCTGAAATGGTTGCTAGAGTCAGGCTGCTTCTATTTAAGCATCACTGTAAAGTGGCTTCATAGAGTAAACACCGGTGACCTTCCTCTGGGCAAAAACAATCCTCCCCAGTCTTGTCCCTAGTGGCTACTCCACAGAAGACTGACATTCAATCACTTAGTATTAGTTTTAAACAGAGAGCAAATACTTTCTCTAAGAAGATCAGTGTTTTCAGTTAGGGTAAAGGAGATTTGTAAAGATCTGACTACTACTCATGAATGAGTAAATGGTAGAATAATTGTTTGCCAGGACAGATTGGATAGACACACGATGTAATGATATAGCTTGAGGACCTTACACTAAATAAGTCAGCCACAGAAAGACAAATATGATATAAGCCTTTATATGAAACTCCTAGATAGAGCAGTCCAATTCAGTACAACAGTGACCCATGGCTGGAAAACGGGGATGGAGAGCTAGTATTTGTTTAATGGGTATAGAGTTTCATCTTCACAAGGTGAAGAGCTCTAGAAATTGGCTGTACAATAGTGTAAATATACTTAACATCATTGAACTGTACACTTAAGAACGGCTAAGATGACTGATACTGTATGTATTTGATCAAATTCAAAATGAAAATAATAAAATACAGGTTTTGGAATGGTTCGGGGTAATATAATAAATCCTAACTCTAAAAAGAAACATGGACAGGGCTGGAGAGATGGCCTAGCGGTTAAGAGCGCCGACCGCTCTTACAGAGGACCCGGGTTCGATCCCCAGCACCCACATGGCAGCCAAGAACCATCTGAAACTCCAATTCCAGGAAAACTCCAGTTCCAGGGGAATCCGAGACCCTCTTCTGACCTCCACGGCACTGCACAACACAGGTATACAAACTTGCATGCAGACAGTACATTCACACACGTACAGAAATGAAAAAAAAAAAAAAAGAAACATGGACAAAAGGCTGTTTAAAAACAAAGAACCAGGGGCTGGAGAGATGGCCTAGCGGTTAAGAGCGCCAACCGCTCTTACAGAGGACCCGGGTTCGATCCCCAGCACCCACATGGCGGCCGAGAACCATCTGAAACTCCAGTTCCAGGGGAATCTAAGACCCTCTTCTGACCTCCGTAGCATTGCACGACACAGGTGCACAGACCTGCATGCAGACAGTATATTCATACACATACAGAAATAAATTTAAAAAAAATTAAAGAAAACAAAACAAAGAACCAGAGAATGATAACGAGCAAGTAAAAAGAGGCAAAAAACGTGCAGGCCTCGAAAAGACCAAAAAAAAAAAAAAAAAAACCTGCAGGCGCTGTAACTTTAACCCACAACACAGGATTCAGACTCAAACGAAGATGTTTGGGTCTTGATTCCAGCACTGTTTCAAATAACCCAGCAGCAGACTGATACAGCAGAAAGTGCAGGAGATGCATGGGATAAAGGAGCGCTGTTAGTAGGAAGTTGATGGTTCAAGGTTCATCAAAACATCAAAAAATAGAACTCTAGAAAAACTAAGGGACATAATTTCTAGGCTACACTTCCTGGGTGTATAGAAATGTGTGCTCTCAACAGAGAATACTTGGCAGCTGGACATCATGAAAGCTGGGCAACTATAGGGCAAACCAGGCCTCCATCAGGAGCTTGGGGAGCAGGAGAGTCTTGTTCACTGGTTCCAGTGGGAGAAAGATGTAGAAGTATGTTGGAAATTGAACAGCACTCAGGGAATACTGGTCCCTGCGGTCGGTCGCTGTGGCTGTGTCATTGTTTACAATTCACAGTCACTCTGCTCACTCCCCGGTTCTTGAACACATTTTAGAGAAGTTGTCAACCAGGTGGAGTGTGAAAATGTAACGTTATTGTCTCTGAAACAACTACTTCTTGGGGGTTTTACTGTCTCTGAAACAACTACTTCTTGGGGGGTTTTAGGGCCAGGGACTGTGGACATCACCTTACAGTCTTTTATTAGAAATGGATCATTGTTGTATATGGCCAAACCGCTGCTTCTATCACACCACCCTGCAGGCCCAGGGCAGAGCCACGCACATCTGGAGGAAGTGTCAGTGAAGCACCCCACTTCAAAGCCAGATCTGGGCATAAACCTTCATTGTAATGTGTACTGGCTGTGTGACTAAGGGCAAGTTAAAAAGCCCCTTTGAACTTCAATATACTCATATGTAAATTCAGGTAACAGCAGTACTTAGACCAACTAAGATAGGCAGTGCAGTAACACAGGTTAAGGTCTACGTTCACAGTAGCCATTCAATAAACATGTCTGCAGCTACAGCACAGCAGAACTCAACAGATCTTAGGGGAACCTTCAAAAATTTTTATAATTACATGCACTTATTTATTATGTGTGCATACCTTGGCACACATGACATCAGAGGACAACCTGAGGGGTCAGTTTTCCCATCTCATGGGAGCTAGGAAACATGCTCAGGTCAGGCTTGTGCCTTTACCTGCTGACTCATCTCACCAGCCCTTTATGTTTTCATTTTTGTTTTTTGTTTTTGTTTTTGAGACAGAGTCTCCCTCTAGCCCCAGCTGGCCTGGAACTTACTATGTACACCAGGGTAGCCTCAATCTCATAGAGATCCACTTGCCTCTCTGCCTCCCAAGTGCTAGGATTAAAAGCATGTACCACCATAATCAGTCCTTTTTTTTTATCTTTTTTGGTTTTTTTGTTTGTTTGTTTGTTTGTTTTGGAGACAGGGTCTCCCTGTAGCTCCCAGCTGTCCTGGAACTCACTCTGTAGACCAGGCTGGCCTTAAACTCAGAGGGATCCACCAGCCTCCGCCTCCTAAGTGCTAGGATTAAAGGTGTGTACCACCATGCCCTGCCCCTTTTTTATCTTTTTAAAGACAGGATCTATGGGCTGGAGAGATGGCCTAGTGGTTAAGAGTGCCGACCGCTCTTGCAGAGGACCCGGGTTCGATCCCCAGCATCCACATGGTGGCCGAGAACCGTCTGTAACTCCAATTCCAGGAGAACTCCAGTTCAGGGGAATCTGACACCCTCTTCACCCTCTTCTGACCTCCGCGGCATTGCACGACATGGGTGCACAAACCTGCATGCAGACAGTACATTCATACACATACAGAAATAAATCAAAATAAATTAAATAAAGACAGGATCTAACGGTGTGGTGGCACAGAGGTGGGCGGATCTTTGTGAGTTAGAGACCAGCCTAGTCAACATAGTGAGTTCCAGGACAGCTTGGAGGTACAGGGAGAGCCTGTCTCGAAAAGACCAAAAATAAAGACAGGATCTATAGCCCAGATTGGCCTCAAACTCAGGGTGCTCCTTCTGCCTGTCTCTGGAGTATGAAATAACGAGCATAAACCACCAACCCTGGTCAGTAGGGTCCTTTAATAATCAAAAAGAAAAAAACTCTTTAAATAGAAACATTCCCTAATGCATTGATTAAAAATATCACAGCCATAAGAGTGAAGTACAGAACAGTACATCTACAGCATTAAATAACTGCATGGCATTGAAAGGACTTTGTATCTGTGTGCACACACATGGACAGATGGTCATGGTTGTCTTAGGACACACATGGACAGATGGTCATGGTTGTCTTAGGGTTATTAATATTTTTTAATAATATTAATTAGGTTGGGGCTGGAGAGATAGCCTAGTGGTTAAGAGCACTGACTGCTCTTGCAGAGGACCCGAGTTCAATCCCCAGGACCCACATGGCAGCTGAAAACCATCTTTAACTCCAGTTCCAGGGGAATCTGACACCCTCTTCTGACCTCCGCAGCACTGCACGACAACAGGTGCACAGACCCACATGCAGACAATATTCATACACATGTGAAAATAAAAAATATTTAAAAATATTAATTAGGTTATTAATAAGCCAACCATATGCACAGGGGCATCTCTTGAAATGTCCTACAAATGTGAGTCACTAGTCTTCCTGTGTAGGGAGGTCTTGGAGATTCACTAATGGGACTTCAGCCAGTGTCCAGTGTATAAAGAGGAAAGTCTGCTCATGTTTCAAAAAGGGAAGCCTGGTTTAGCAAGACCTGACTTTGTACTCAGGTATATGGAACTGGTGATTGAAAAGCCAAAAGGAGCCAGGGGCTCCCTCTACCCGCAAAAAACTTCAGTGACCCTTGAGGACCAGACCTCAACTGACCTTGAGAAAACAAAAATCTTGGTTAATCTGGGCTGTGTGGCCTTAAACATCCAAAAGGAAAGTATAACCAGAAATCAATAATAAGTCCTGAGAAATTGTACTTCAGGTATAAAACTTAAGATCTGAGTAAAAAGACAAAAGAGCACAGTTGTTTTGCCTTACTGGCAAGTGCAGCTACCCTGTCTGTGGCTGCCACTGCTTTTGCCATCCTTCAAAGACATGAGAAGACACAGCTTTTCAACCTTCCAATATGGACTGAAGACTCATGTCTCTCCAAGAATCCTCCAAACCTTCAGTACCAGATGGGGACTGCTGAGACATCCAACTTGTGGACTGAGATACTACTGGGGTTTCTACTTCTTCACAGTATAGACTGCCATTGTTGGACTACTCAGGCTGTATCATGGAGACCAGTACAGGACGATCAAGACAGGATGTGGTGCTTACTGGACCTCATTTGGTGACCATGAGAAGGGAAAACCCCAGTGTGGAGCACAAGGGCAGAACTGATGGTGGTTTGGGCTTGCCAAGGAGGAGCCTTCAAACATAACATCTTTCAGCCCAGTAAAAAAAAATCATAAGCTGAAGATGCTAAAACCTATGATATATGTGGCATGCATATGTGCATATTTTGGAGTGATACATATTGGAAGGAATAACAAAAACAACAGAAAAGACTGTGTCAAAGAACTGACTGAAACAGTGAACTTCTGCTTGAAACAGTTAAAGTTCTGTATTGAGAATTTTGAGAGAAACTGAGAAAAAGATGAAAAACATGTTTAGCAAAATGCATGAGCTTTGGTGGGATGGGGGGCAGGGAGGGGGTCACAGGTCTAGATTTGATTTGTACTGTAATTTTGTAAGAACTGCAGAGTTTCAATAAAAGATTGGCTTAAAAAAAGAGTATCAGCCAACCAGAACATGACACAACAGCTTCCCTCCTTCCTTCTTATACCTCAGTTTAAAGGGCGATAAGATTGGATAGTTGTGAGAAACTTTGTGTTTTAAAAATTGTGTGTGTTGCCAAGGTATGGTAGCACACGCCTTTAATCCCAGCGCTCGGGAGGCAGAGGCAGGCAGATCTCTGTGAGTTCAAGGCCAGCCTGGTCTACATAGCAAGCTCCAGGCCAGCTGGGACTAAAGGGAAACACTGTCTCAAAAACACCAAAAAAAAAATAAAAATAAAAATAATGTGTGTATATGTGTGGTGGATGTGTTTGAGTGCATGCAGCAGGTGTGTGCAGTCACGTGTGTGCATGCAGAGGCCAGGGGAACCACAGCAGGTGTCTCTCACCACCTCATTGCCTGGAGGCAGGATCTTCCACTGACCTGGAAACTCGTCATTTTGGCTAGCGTGGCTGGCTCAGCCAGCAACTGGGATCTACCTGTCTCTCTACACCCCAGTGCTGGGATTACAGGCATTCATGTCTGGCTTTTGACATTCATGCCTAGTATTCAAACAGGTAGGTATTCATGCTTGCAGAGCAAACACTCTTACCAGCTTCTATACTGTCTCCCCAACCATGAGAAATTTCATTTTTAACTTTTCATGTTTCTTTTTTTTTTAAAGGACAAGCCATTTTTAAATTTTTATTTATTTTTTATGTGTATGAATGTACTGTCTGCATGTAGGTTTGTGCACCGTGTCATGCAATGCTGTGGGGGTCAGAAGAGGGCATTGGATTCTCTTGGAACTGGAATTAAAGACAGTTCTCAGCCACCACATGGGTGCTGGGGATCGAACCCGGGTCCTCTGCAAGAGCAGTCAGAGCTCTTAACCACTAGGCCATCTCTCCATCCCCTCCATGTTTCTTTTCTAACATCACACGCACACACACGTGCACACACACGTAAACAGGAAAAGACCTTTTTTCACAGGACTTGGTGAATGAACTGAACAGAGGTGGTGCTTAATTCTTCTGACAAATTTAAGAACTTGCACGTCCAGCTTTTTCTTTTCAGAGAGGGGGGAGGAAGGGAGATGCAGAAGGGCCTGGAGTGCTCAGGTACGCTCACCTCGGTACTCAGCACCCCAACAGGTAGTCTGTCCTCTGGTCTCTGCAACCACATCCTCAACACCCAGAAAGGCCTGGATTGCTCAGGTAGGCTCACCTCAGTACTCAGCACCCCAACAGGTAGCCTCTCCTCTGGTCTCTGCCACCACATCCCCAACACCCAGAAGGGCCTGGAGTGCTCAGGTACGCTCACCTCGGTACTCAGCACCCCAACAGGTAGTCTGTCCTCTGGTCTCTGCAACCACATCCTCAACACCCAGAACGGCCTAGATTGCTTAGGTAGGCTCACCTCAGTACTCAGCACCCCAACAGGTAGCCTCTCCTCTGGTCTCTGCCACCACATCCCCAACACCCAGAAGGGCCTGGATTGCTGAAATAGAGCAATCAGCTGAAAGCCATTTGCCGAGCATGCTGACTGCCCTGGGCTTGGGGCTTTCCTTTATTCATTTATCATGATATATGGCTTTGGCCAACACACACACAGGAGAGAAATTGTTGACATGTGGAACCCAAGTACTGAAAAATCTTTCATTCCCCCCTACTCCCCGTCTGTTCGCCAAATAAGTTTTGTTTATTTAAAGACTACAGAGGATTTGGCTGTTAAGAACCAAATGCCTTTGGAGTGGAGTTACAACATAATTTATCATTTCCTCTGTTTATTAAAAAAAAATCCTGCATCCTTGAGAAGCACATTTGCAGTGGGGGTTGGGATTATGGCCATTCTCAAAAACTGTGGCAAAGCCCTGCCCTGTCGCTGCCCTGTCGCTGCCCTGTGGCTGCCCTGTTCTGCCAGAGCTGACTTCCCCTTGATCTTGGGGTAGGGAAGCTGGGTAGGAGGGCATGTTAGTTCCTGTCATCCTTGACATAATCCTGACCTTGAGTCCTCCCTGGCTATTTGACAGTAGGGTCACCAGCATGAGGAGACCCAGCAGCGGAACCCTAATTGCCAGAAACAGAGTGGAGGGAGTCAGACAGGGAACAGGAGTTGGGTGCTACTTTGGAGGAACTAGTCAGGCCCTGCTGCCACCAAAGTTCCATCTTGAAAGCAGATACCTAGCAGAACGGGAACAAACCTTTCTGTTCAAGACACTGTAGCAGCAATTTAGTTCATGTGGTGGCACTGCTCAAAGACAGACATCAAAATTCACCAGTTTGTGCATCACACATAGCAAGTATCTGACAAAAACCTGGCGCTCACTAGTCGCTCACCAGGAAGCGGGCAGCACTGCTTCTTCTGGTTACTGATACTGAACACATCCTGGGAGGTGGCCCTGGGATGCTGCAGAGCAGAGTAACACTTCCTACATCTTGTCCTCTGTCCCTGTTCATCTTCATGTTGATAAGCCAGTAAACCTGTTTCTCAAGTCCTGTAAGCCATCCTAGCAAATTAACTGGATCAAAGAAGGGGGCTAGAGGGGCAGGGCTGGAGAGACAGCGCAGCAATTAAGCACATCAGGTGTTCTTGCAGAAGACCTGGGTTTGAATCTCAGCACCCACCATGACAGCTAACAACCATTCAAACTCCAGTTCCAGGGGATCTGACAGCTTCTTCTGTCCTCTGCAGGCTCTGTGCGATACAGGTGCACTTAGACACATGTAGATGTAACACTCGTAAAATAAAAATAAAGAATTTGAAAAAGGAGGCTAGGCACTATGCTTGAGTGGTCCAGCCTTGTGACAGACATCAGAGGTGGGACCATCCTTTCAAGGCTGAGTGTGAGCCCAGCACTGTTCTAAGGTAGGTACTTCGAAAGTGAATTACAGCACAAGACCTGTCAATTAGTGTCCCTGGGAGACACAGGAGTATTCATAATGAGTATAAGAATACAGTAAGAAAACCAGTTTTTTTTTTTTCCTCTGACCTTAATGGAAGGAGTTGACTTCTCAATCGGGCATCACTGGATCCTCGCTTTGCCACTTGCTGTGAAATGCTGTGCAAAGTTTACTTCCTTGTAAAATGAGATGGATAATGAATAATGAAAACTCTCTTTCCAACTTCGTTACTTTGGGAGGATTCAATACCTAATACTGTCAAGTCTGTTTTCCTATTTATAAGTGCAGGTGATGTACATCTGTCTAGTTTCCTATGAAGATTATAAATAATGGCTAAAAATGAACCTAGCTTATGATAGCTGTATTATAAATCAATTGAATGAATGAAAAAAATGACTGGGGGTAAAGAACTAATTTAACGTGGTGTTCAAAGTCACACCACAACGGGACCAGTGAGATCGCTTATTGAATAAAAGTACATGCTGCCAAGTAGAAGGACCAAGTCCCAGCCCCAAGTGCCACATGGTAGAAGGAGGCACCAACTCCTGTGAGCTGTCCTCTGAGTTCCACATGCATGCTATGGCATGTGCACATTCACACAAGAAAGGAAGGGGGGAGGGGAGGGTCAAACAAAAAGATGGGATGTAATACATATTTATAAGACAGGCCCAGAGGAAAGGTATCTCATTACAAATAAATGCTGGTAGAGGCAGGAGTGGGAAGATGACAGAAGAACGAAGCCAGCGTTGTTCTGAGCAGCTACTATGTACATTTTATTCACAAATACATGGACAAGTTCAAGTGTTACAGTAGGTCCCTTTCCAGGTACTGTGTCAAGATGCAGACTAGAAAGAAAAACAAAACAAAAAAACAGAGGTTCAAATCAAAACAGAAGACAGAGTCTAAAAGCCCAAAAGGGCCCTAGGTTGGGAGGCAGAGACTTCTCAAAGGACGTGATATCCACAGTAAACATGACTGGCTGGTGAGGAGAGGAAAAGGGTCCAAACAGAAAACCGCACGTGTGAAGATGGCCTACCTACACAGGGAAAATCACTCCTCTTGGTTGCTTTACATACAGGTTTTTGGAGCTCTTCCATTTAGACCATTCTACCCTTCTTTTGTGGTTATTTTTCCAGTTTATTGGCTTTATTGTTACCAGTCACAGTGAAGTCCAAACATGATTTTAACACAAGGGGCAGAGCCTGCAAGGAGGCTGCTGTGATGAGGAACAGGTGGTGCTAAGCCTGCCAATGGTCTCAGTCTCTCATCACTGGTAACATCACAGTCAAGATTACTGCCAGAGTAAAGGTCATCTACCAGCAGCAGTGTCCTCTGAGGGCTGCCACACCAGAAGGTGCAGAGCAGAACGGGGCTATGCAGGGAAACAAGAAAGAGACTCAGTGAGTCTGGGCATCCCACTGGAAGGCCAGAGGGGTGGTGGGAGGTGCCAGCCTGTCACCTATGGGATGACCAGAAACCAGACTGAGCTGGGACTGATGGATTTTCATCCCAGGAGTTCTTTGGTCTTCACTGCCAGATGCCTGTCGAGCTCTGCAACTGTGTCATCGGCCATTTGGCTGATCTGCAAGAACACAAAAGGGGTTAGGTAGATGGATGACCAGGCTGCAATAGGGCGGGGAACTAATGTTCCAGAAACATACAAAGGTCATCTGGGAAATGATACCAACAAAAGTTTACATTAACTGAGTGAAAACCAGGTAGTGCATTAAGAAATCTGTGAAGAGGGGCTGGAGAGATGGCTCGGGGATTAAGAGTATTGGCTGTCCTTGCAGAGGACCAGGGTTTGTTTCCCAGCACCCACACAATGGCTAACAACTACCTGTAACTATAGTTCCAGAGGATCTGATGCCCTCTTCTGCTCTCCACAGGCATTGCACAATAAGGGTATACTTACATGCATGCAGGCAAAACACTTACAAACATAAAATACACACAAAAATCTTTTTTTGAGATAGGGTCTCACTGTAGTGCCAGCTGGCCTGGAACTCACTATGTAGACCAGGCTAGCCTTGAACTCAAAGACATCCACCTGCCTCTGCCTCCCGAGTGCTGCAGTTAAAGGTGTGTGCCACCATGCCCAGCACAAACAAATTTTTTTCAAAAAAAGAAATCTACGAAGAAATTGTTGGTGATTCCTAACAACAGTCCCATAAGATAGATAAGACTGCTCCCATTTTACAGATAAGAAAACTAAGACAGATACATAGCTAGAAAGATACATAGCTAGAAAGATGCATAGCTAGAAAGTTGAAATGTCAAACACAATCGTCCAACTGTACAAGCCAGCATTTCAAACTGTTATATGATACAGAAAAGCCAGCCTACCTGACTCCTATCAAGCCCTAGAACGGCTTACCCCTCAGCTACTCTATTACAGAAGGCCTTCAGGATCAGACAAAAAGAACAGTAACAGCAGGGGGAAAAAGCCTTTTAAAAAGACAAGGCACATCTGGTCAACAAACATGGAAAATCATAGACACTGAAAAATGCAAATTTAAACAGTTTAGCTATCATAGTTAACTAAATATGATGTTGTGGTTTCTAATCACAATATTCAATACTAGCAAGCTATAGTGAATGGATAAACTCATATACCACAGGTGGGAACTCAATGGTTGCAAATGTTCAAACTATTTGAGCCCAAATCTCTCAATGGGGAGAATAACATACAATCATGATCTGAACATAAAATTCTTAAGATTTACGAAGATATTCATCTTGGTTTTATTTTTAACCTTTAAAAAGCTAAAATTGCTTTAATCCCAGAACTCAGGAGACAGAAGCAGGTGAGTCTCTGTGAGATTGAAGCCAACCTGGTCTATACAGTGAGTTTCAGGCCAGCTGGTGCTGCAGGGAGACCCTGTCTCAAAAAAAGATAAATAAATAAATAAATAAATAGGCATGCATGTTTGTGCATGCATGTGTGTACGCATGCATGTGCGTATGCATGTGTGCACGCATGCATATGTGTGTGTGCATGCATGTGTGCCTGTGGAGTCCAGAGAGGGCATAGATCTCCTTTGGAGTAAAAGGATTTGTGAGCCACCAGATGTGAGTGCTGGGAACTGAACCCAGGTCCTTTGCAAGAGTGGCATGTGCTCTTAACCACTGAGCCATTTCTGGCTTTACTTTTTAACAGTGGGGAGAAAAAAAATCAGAAAATCTACAGTTATCGGATGAGGAAAGATGTGAATATATGTAGTCATTACAAATGGCCAAGTGCCAATTTCTCAGGAAGAGAACGCACATGACCAATGCTGTATTATCTCATCCTGAATGTGAGTGATTCATAACAAATATGAGCTACACTTATAATCAGAAAAAAAAAAAACCTGCTTGAACAATGTTTCCAGATACTCCTACTGTCATGGAGAAATGCTCATGCTATCTTTCAATTTAAGAAAAAGCAATTCAAGATCCAAACTTCTGTTTATATATCTATGAGAAGTGATCTATAAAATATTTTAACAAAAAGTTTCATACTTTTAAAAACTAGAAAGACACATGCCAAAATATTAAATCTATCTTTTTTTTTTTTTTTTTTTTTTGGTCTTTTTGAGACAGGGTCTCCCTTTAGTCCCAGCAGGCCTGGAGCTCGCTATGTAGACCAGGCTGGCCTTGAACTCACAGAGATCCACCCGCCTCTGCCTCCTAAGTTCTGGGATTAAAACAGTCTATCTTTAAGTGATGGAAAGATAATGTATTATTCATGCTGTATTGGTCACATCCCACCCAGGACATACATAATTAGCACATACCAAGTTCTCAGAAATATTTACTAAATGAAAAACTATTTTAGTTTTCTGTGTTTTTCTGTGCTAAATATGTATGCCTTTCTAAGAATGAAAACAATATAATTCAGTAGGGGTTGCAGACTTTCTTCTAAGCCTAAATGGGGCTGAAACGAAGTCAGGGAGCTTAAGCAAAAAGCTATGAGGGCAGCAGCATGGTGCCCAGGATCTGTGTGTGCAGCAGCAAGGCAGCTGCTTGACATCTTTATTTGCTGACCACAGGCCCTGGCCAGGAATTAGGAACTAAATGCACTGTTTGAAAGAAATCAAAAGCAAAAAGGACTTGCAGCAATTGGTCCCAGGCAGGGAGGTGGTCAATCTCTCATCACAGCAAAAGCTACACATTTTTCAGCTGAAAAAGCAAAGCTCCTGGGACTGCCAGACACTCAGGAGGGTGGCTGATCTCAGACTGGGAGCTTGCTCCCTCCTCAGAGTCAGTCAAAAACATTTGAGATGCTTCAGGTCCCTTCAGCTTCCTTGCACGGGGTGGGGAGTGGTGCCCAGCAGCATACCAGCACCACAGGCTGCCAGCCTGGGATGGCCAAGAATGAAGGCTGCAATGAGGGTATCAGGACAGAAGAACAGGAAGATGGACAATACCCAGGTAACAATCTGATAAGGTGGGAGACTGTGCAAATCACTTTCATGCTCTGAGTCTGTTTCCTCACCTATCAAATGAAGATGTCAGCCCCCTCCTCAGAGAATATTTAAGCACAGCCACAAGCATCCAAGCACGCTTTAAACCGGTTATTTGCTATGCAAATTTTGGCCATGTTACTGTGACTTCCTGACTTCAAGCTAATCAATCAATAAAAATATTTATTAGCTTTTTACCAGACTGTAAGTTCAAAGGGCCCTTGAAACAATCCACCTGCAGGTTCATCCTTTTCATCTTGTACAGACTTCCTGAAATACTGATGAGTGACGACAACACCAGTACCAATAGCTCCCACTGCCCAGCCCTTCTACATGTCAGATCCTGCATTTTACGGGCATTCTTCACATACTCCTTTAGCGTATTTTCACTTACTTGCTGCATAAAGGTTTCCACTGCATACAAGGGCATCTCTGTTACTTCAGTCACTGGAATAGAACTGTCTCACATAACACTATAAAGCAGGTAGAATGGGTATCATTCCCATTTTACCAAGCCAAGGAGACCTTGGGTGGAACATGAAGTCCTCTGCCCACTGACTTTTTATATAATATGGATTGAGCAAAAAATTCCTCACAGCCCTGATGGGCAGTTTAACTATCCTATTCCACAACACCTGGCTTACTTTCTCATTCCAGATGCATGCTAGGATCATTAAAAGAGTCAGTACCATTTCCTCTAAAACCACAAGGTCAGGGAATAGTGTGGAATGTATAGACAGGATGAAAGTTACCATCAATTAGGAACCATACTAGTCACTTTTAAGTGTTTGTGTCTTCTGGTCCTCATATCAATCCTTCGGGACAGGCATAGAGTATCCTACTTTAGAGATAAGGAAAGAGACACATAGAAAAGTGAAGCCATTTCCAGACATATACAACTGGGAAATAAAAGAGCTAGGATTTGAATGTAGGCTTGCCTGACTCTAAAGCAAGAACAATTTCCACTATCATATTCTGCATTGCAAAGATTAGAACATCATCATCACTACCATCACTATCACTGCCACCATCATTATCACAACCACCATCACCATTACCATCACTACCACCACCACCACCACCACCATCTCATTTGGTGGTTACAAGTTCAGGAGGATGGAAGGCAGGGACAGAGAAGGGGCAACACAAGCACAGAATGCAGGCCTGCACATAAGCCATCCATCACAACAACTGTCTTGCTGGGTCCGGCTTCCCTGCCTGCTGTTCCTTAGGAGCCCTCCCCCGTCAGCCCCACTAACACCCAGATCCACTCATTTCAGAGTTGCTCTGGTTCTCACAGAGCAGCAGCAGTGAAAGGATCTTGGCCAGAGTCACTGTGGTTCCTGCCAAGTGTTCTAATGCTCAGCAGGCCCATTTATAGCAAACTAAAGCGTAAGTGAAACAGCAGGCTGGCAGATGTAAGAGTCCTGAGCCGATGCTCCCTGGTCCTGAAACAAGAGCTGGCCTAGGCTGGGGGCTGGAAAGTTTGGAGGGGCTGAGGGAGTCTGGGGTCAGACACAATGGCTGAGTCAGACTCTATGCTCAATCATTTCAGTCTTACACATCAAAGATGAAAGAAACATTGTTAGAAAAATATTTCAAATAATCTGACCTTGAAAAAATCCTGGAAATAACTGTGAAAGAAAAGTCAATTTCGGGGCTGGAGAGATGGCCTAGCGGTTAAGAGCGCCGACCGCTCTTGCAGAGGACCCGGGTTCGATCCCCAGCACCCACATGGCGACCGAGAGCTGTCTGAAACTCCAGTTCCAGGAGAACTCCAGTTCCAGGGGAATCCGAGACCCTCTTCTGACCTCCGCGGCATTGCACGACACGGGTGCACAAACCTGCATGCAGACAGTACATTGATATACATACCGAAATAAATAAAAAATAAAAAAAATAAATAAAAAATAAATAAAAAATAAAAAAAAATAAAATAAAAAAAGAAAAGTCAATTTCATAAAAAATATAAGGCTGTTCATAATCCCATCACCTGAAATGATCACTTCTATTATTATTGTGATATATGAGATGTCAACCATTATATATGCCTATGTGACGTATCTTTATGTATATGTAACTGTGGGGCTGGGAGACATGGCTTCGTGGCTTTTGAAGAGGACCTGGGTTCTGTTCCTAGTACCCACTTGGCTAACAACTATCCACAACTCCAGTTCCAGGAGATCTAACATCGTCTTCTGGCCTTAACAGGCATCACACACATGGTGGACTTACATACATGCAGGCAATATATTCAAACACAATTTTTTTTTCTTTTTGAGACAGGGTCTTCCTGTAACCCCAGCTGGCCTAGAATTCACTGTATAGACCAGGTTGGCCTTGAACTCACAGAGATCCACCTGCCTCTGCCTTCTGAGTGTTGGGACTAAAGGTGTATGCCACCATGCCTGGCTACACAGAAAAAAAAAAATTAAATGTAACTATAATATTGTATAGTTCACTATTTTAAAAACAATAAATTCTAAAAACCGTGTCAATGAAGTATTTTCATAACTCCTATATACAATCCAGTGAATGGACATAAAACAATTATTTTTCCCCTGTTAGGTATTTAGATACTTTCCTGTTTGTTTTTTTTAAGAGCTTTTTTTTTAAACTTTATTTATTTATTTTCTATGTGTAATGTACTGTCTGCATGTAGGTTTGTGCACCTGTGTCATGCAATGCTGTGGACCAGGTCAGAAGAGGGTCTCGGATTCCCCTGGAACTGGAGTTCTCCTGGAATTGAAGTTACAGATGGTTCTCAGCTGCCATGTGGGTGCTGGGGACCCAACCTGGGTCCTCTGCAAGAACAGTCGGCACTCTTAACCACTAGGCTATCTCTACAGCCCCGGTTTTCTATTATTAAACATAACAAATGACATAGAACTATAGGTTAGGATTCTTGATCATTTATTTTGGATAAATTTCCAAGGTATGAATCATAAATATTATAGATTTGGGATATATACTGCCATACCTTAGAACCTCTAGAAAGGTTATATAAGCTTTATATTAACAATAACTAGCTGTTCTCTAGAAAGTTGAAGTAAAAATGATGCTCTGAAAACAACCAACAAATTTTAAGCTCACATTAAAAGACTTCATTCATCCACATATGGTGGCACACGTCTTGATCCTAGTACTCGGGAAGCTAAGAAAGGAGGACGGACATGAGTCTGAGGCCAAACCAGGTTATACAGTACGTCCAGGCCAGCCAGGTCCACATGGCAAGATGCTGCCTCAGAATAGAAATCTCGGTTCAAGTGTTAAGACCTAGAAAAGGAAACCAGCCATGGTGGCTTATACCTTTAGTCCCAGCACTCAGGAGGCAGAGCAGGTAGATCTCTGTGAGTTCAAGGGCAGCCTGGTCTACAAGGCAAGTTCTAGGCTAGCTGTGGCTACAGGAAGACTCTGTCTTAAAAAAGACCTAGAAAAGTTGTGCATGGTGTGCACACCTGTAATCCCAGCTCTCAGGAACTAGGGCAAGAGGAGTATGAGTGCAGAGACAGGCGGATCCCTATAAGCTCAAGGCCAGCCTGGTCTACATAGTGAGCTCCAGGCCAGCTGGGACTAAAGGGAGACCCTGCCTCGAAAAGACAAAGAAAAAAAAAGAGGAGTATGAACTTGAGGCTACGTAGTTAAGTTTGAAGCCAGCCTCAGATACACAGGGAGACTGTAGGGGAGGGGGAACAGGGGTGGAATAAGTTTGAAACAATACATTGATGCTAAAAACCCAAAGTGATTCATATAGCATATATGAAGGCCCTTATAAAGATGCATTTCTGGGTTGAGGTAAAGCTCGGTGGTAGAGCACTGCACATGCAAGGACATGGATTTAATCCTCAGCAATGGAGAAAAAAAGAAAACAAATTAGCTTATGCATTTTTCTGTTTAGTCAGTCCATACTTGGTATGTTCTACCCTAAGAAAACACAAGGATTTACAATGAAGTTATTCACTGCAACCTTACTAATAAAGTTTTAAAAGATAAGTTTTAATTTTTTAAGTATCTAAAAAAGGAACTGTGGGTATAACCAGAGACAAACTGTTTAGCAGCCATTAGAAATGGCCATTTGCAAAAAGTTTTCAAGACACATAAAAACCAGGGTCTCTTTTATACCAAATGAAAAATTAAACCTGGATGCAAAATCATACATATAATCAGAAACAAAAGTATACAAATAAATTTTTTAAACTGTTGATGAAGCAACAATCATCCAGCAGTCTTGTTTATAGAAAGCAAAACAAGGGGCTGGAGAGATGGCCTAGCGGTTAAGAGTGCTGGCTGCTCTTGCAGAGGACCCGGGTTCAATCCCCAGAACCCACATGGCAGCTGAGAACTGTCTTTAACTCCAGTTCCAGGGGAATCCTACACCTTTCTTCTGACCTCTGCGGCATTGCTCAACATGGGTGCACAAACCTACATGTAGACAGTACATTCATACACATACAAAATAAATTTTTAAAAATTAAAAAAAAGAAAGCAAAACAAAAACAAAAACCCACACCAAAAACTCTGTCCAAATAGAGTCTAGAACAGAGTCTGCAGTAAAATGATGTCTCTAGCACAGATTTTTCACTAGAAGCATGATGGTATTTTACATAAGAATTTACAAATCTGCTTAGAGACAGCCTGAAAAATCTCACTAAAATGCTGGCAATGGTCATCTCCATGAGAGGACATATCAATGACTTTCTGTGTTCTTGTTCAAAGTAAACACGCAGTAGCTTAGTATCAGAAAAACAAAGCTAGTTTTGCTTTGAAAAAATAATAAACAATCAGAAGCAGTGAAAGGAAAAAGTGCAATCTGAAGAGAAGGGGGTTAAAGCTAGCATTAATGAGTGAAGGCTCCTGGCAAGGTCTCTGCCAAGTGGGTTTTCACAAGAGCACTGATGATCTGATCATTCTTCCTTAAGGAGCAAGGACTCTGTGTCCTAAAGCAGACACTCTGACCTGCTTAGTGAAGACAGTCTGGAAGGGCTGGGAGGGTCACAGGCTTACTACCCGGAAGCAAGAGAAAGGCTAGGTGTCCACTGCAGAGATGGAATCAACCCCTAGGTATAGAACAGGAACAGGTTCTGAGCCCTGATCAGAGAAAGCCAGCCTAATCTATGAATGCTCCTTTAAGCTGACACAGAAGATGCCAAGAGGGGACACCTGAGGGTTAAAGGTCAGGAATCCTTGCAGTGCTCTCTAGCATCCCACGAACCCCTTCAAAGCAGAAATGACCAAACCTGATTTTGTTGTTTTTTTTTCTAAAGAAAGGGTCTCATTATATTACCCTGGCTTGCCTGGAACTCAGTAAGTAAATCAAGCTGGCCTCAAACTCATAGAGATCCACCTGCCTCTGCCTCCCATCTAGTAGAATTATAGAATTAAAGGCAGGTGCTACTACAAAAGGCTCAAAGCCTTTTTACAGGAAAAATAGAGCCAACAGGTCAAGTAACTCCTCTGGGGGAGGACACAAGATATGAGGTGCAGAACGATTTTTTTCTTTTGCATTATAAAGCTTCTAAAGGTCCTTCTCTCCAAAAGCATGCTTCTGCAGAGTTATCAGGGGAGCTTCTAAAAACGTATGGGGGCTGGGGAGATGGCTCAGCAGCTATGAGCACTTACTGCTCTTTCGGAGGACTCAAGTTCGGTTCCCAGCACGCATAATCGGGTAGCTTGCAACCCCCTGTAACTGTAGCTTCAAGGAGTTCCACTTTACTGGACTCCACAGGTACCTACACTCGCATACATCTACCTACAAAGATCACACATAAGCACATAATTAAAAAAATAATAAAAATAAACCTTTAAAGAAGCTCTCCCCCCCATTTCCAGAGAGCAGGAACGGGGGTCGGGGGAGGGGAGCAGATGTGAATGCCGTCACACTATAATGTATGAAAGTCACAAAAAAATCATTTAAAAATGAAAAAAAAAATGTAGGAACAAGGCCCAGGAATCCATTAAAATTCCCTCAGGTGGCTGTTGGCTGACAAGTTAACTGCTGGCCCCGAACCGGGGCAGCTAGTCACTTTCCGTGACTTTTCCTCCTCCTGGGTCCCTACAGCTCATGCTGCTCTGGCTCCTTCTCTCCTCCATGCTGCAGCATGCACACCCTGTCCCTTTTCAACTGTCCTCACGTACTTCCGTGGTGCACCGATTCAGCTGGACTGGCTGGCCAGTAAGTTTTAGAGTCCTCCTGGGTCCACTTCCCTGGGGGCTAGAATTACTGGTGGCCACCTCTATGCTTGGCCTCACTCTTACACAGCAAGCACTTTGCTAATGGAGCCATTTTCTCAGCCCAAGACACCTGTATTTTCATAAGTGTAAAGTATTACTCATCAAATATTCACAATACCCCTCAGAGCCTCTATGAACATAGATATCTCCATGTAACAGCACTATCTGGCTTGGCCATTGTTTTGGTCAAGGGTGCTTAAAATATGCTTAGATTGTTATAGACTTATGGTCCTGTTCCTGCTGTTGCCAAGAAAAGATGCCCCAGGAAACCTGCTGACTGTAGAAAATTATGAGAAGCCGGGTGTAGTGGCGCATGCCTTTAATCCTAGCATTTGGGAGGTAGAGGCAGGCGTGAGTTCAAGGCCAGCCTGGTCTACAGAGCAAATTCCAGGACAGCTGGGACTACAGGGAGACCCTGTCTCGAAAAGACCAAAAAAAAAAAAAAAAAGAAAATTATGAGATATATAAAAAGCATACTTGAGGGGCAAGAGAGATGGCCTAGTGGTTAAGAGTACCAATTGGTCTTGCAGAGGACCTGGTTGGATCCCCAGCACCCACATGGCAGCTGAGAACTGTCTTTAACTCCAGTTCCAGGGGAATCCAACGCCCTCTTCTGACCTCCAAGGCACTGCACAACACGGGTGCACAGACCTACATGCAGACAGTACATTCATACACATACAAAAAAAAAAAAAAGCGTACTTGAGACCGATCCACCAGCACAAGCTGAGCTCATAAAGCCCAACCTAGAAGAGCTACACCTCAACTTGGCCCACAGAAACAGGAATAAGAAATAACGATCTAACACTACAAGTCACCATTTTGGGTAGCTGGTTATACAGCATTATTGTGGCTATAGGTAACGGATACAGTTGCACAGTCAATGTGGGAACGCTCTGGACATGTTACATTCGACCTCTTCACTCTGGTACATAGACCTTCTATGACATGGCCAATCTGTCTTCTTACTCATTCCCTAGACTCATCCTAGAATCATCCCAGAATCAAGCCCCACTGAGCTGTGGGAAAGGTTCTTTTATAGCCCTACACCTCCGCATGGTGGCTCTCACCACTTTGCTGCAGGAGCACCACTACTCAGCACACTGAGATCACAGATTCTCATTCCTCAACAATCAAAAATTAGGACAGCACTAGCAATTAGCTCTAAGATCAGTCTACCTGAGTTTGGAGCATTTCTAGCACATATCACGAGGACTTATCATGAGCCTCAGTCTTCTCACGATCTTCTAGTTCTGCTGCTGCTGTTTCAATGCTGGGGATTGAAGCCAGGGCCTTGTGCATACAAGGCACTTGGAGACACCTACAGTCTCACTTCAGTTTTGTGGTGATGAGGAGAAATGAAGTAAAGTGTTCAGCACAAAGCCCAGCACACAATCAAAGATCAATAGCATCTTATCTTTTCCTGTGAATACTTTCAGAGTCCAGCCTGTGGCTCGACCCAGACTCAGTGTTGATCATGTAGACCAGAGGCATTCGGTTTTAACTGCCCTTGCTTACATATGGCCACATATCAGGGAGCACATGGACTCCACGGGTCAGATACATAAACATTACATCTGCTAGCAATAAATACCTGTTTCTCTATGAGCCTAATGGTGTCCTCTGAGGTCTTGTCCTTTGATTTCTTCAGCTTATTCATCGCATTGGTACGAACCTTCCGTAGATTGTCTTTAGCTTTGTTGGTGTTCTGTTTGGCCAATTTCACTAGCATTTCTCTGTGCTCCCTGGTTACTCTGACAAAAGACCAAAGGGGGGAGAAGAGAGGATTCAAAAAAATTGTACTAGTAAGACCTGTATCCAAGAACATAATACCACACTGGACATTAACTCAGTAGTAACTTTATTCTTCATCAGCTGATGTTCTTCACATTCCTAACAGATGCGTATGGACATACTGTTTCAAGTACAATTCCTGCTGAGTTACTTGGAAAGAAATAGTAAGAGACAGTAAGAGAAAGGGCCAGGGAGGATGGGAAGGCCTGGAGTCAAAACCCGATCATTACACTGACTAGAGGCATACATGTTCTCTTTGCAAAGTTCCAAGCTATCTAATGGGAATGCATGGGGGTAGAAGGAGACTAAATAATGTGATGCTGTGACTCCTTCAGCACTGACCTGGCACATTTGAAGTGCTAAATAGAAGAAACCAGTAAGTCACAATTAGCCTACCCCTTCCACTAAAGACAGCAATCAAATGAATGATGCTAGAGAAATGACATTATTTCTAAATCTCTGTCACCCAAAACAAACAGAAATTTTACTTATGAATCACCTCAAAACTAACCAAGACATAATATAGATCCCACTGTAACAAGAAGCACTGCACAGCTGACTGTCATAAAAGTACCTATGAAAGTATCCAGCATCATAAAGCCTTACTATCTGTTATTTGTATTATCAACATCCTCACCATAACTGCAATAAGCATAAGCCACTGGGAAAAGCTTTTTCCACTGATACAGTAATTACATGAAACAGACACTATTCTATATTTAATTGTCATGATAACCTAGCAAAGTGGCCTAGTGTGCTTGCCCTGCCTTCTGTTCTCCATCTTGTACAAGTTAAATGCTCAGTCTCTATCAAAACCAGTGCTGTAGCTAAGGTAATGGATTAGGAGGAAGGCAAGAGACCTTCGTCCAGGTCTTAAAGAGCTTAGCTAGAGAGGCAAGAAGGTATTTATAACAGCGTGAGAAATGCTGTAGGAAGGGAAATGGGGAAAGACAAGGTGCCATGGAGAGGGAGCAGTTTAGTTCACTAGGAACTGTCCAAGTGGAGAGAGAGTGCAGTAGGGAAGACTCCTGCAGAAATGGGATCGAATGTGGCAGGTCTGCTCACTTGCTTTGGCTCTCATCCTCATAGGTCAGAGCAGGAATGCACGTCTCTACCCCGAGGTTAGGCTATGCAACTTGCCCGGTCTAATGAAATGTGAGTACAAATGGTGAGTATCACCCAAGGCAGACACTTTCCAAGGGCAATGTGTATTCTACATCTGTTTCCCCAAGTCACTGTACAAGCTGAGATAGGGCGTCTATCTTTACAGGACCAAGATGACTATAATCAACGGTACCTAATACACAGTATGAGGGATACACTTTTAATATTACAAGCTGGGGAGATTGCTTGTTACTGTAGCATAACTCAGACTATCCTAACTAATACACCTTGCTAGATCTGAAGAGTAAGCCCATGTTTCCAGTACTAACAGTGCAAGGGGGATTTCCAGGAAAGAGCATGTGAGAAAGCTTCAAGGTACAAAGAAACTATGTTCCGCCGGGCGTGGTGGCGCACGCCTTTAATCCTAGCACTTGGGAGGCAGAGGCAGGCGGATCTTTGTGAGTTCAAGGCCAGCCTGGTCTACAGAGTGAGTTCCAGGACAGCTGGGGCTACAGGGAGACCCTGTCTCAAAAAGACAAAAAAAAAAAAAAAATTAAAAAAAAAAAAAAAAGAAACTATGTTCCATTTGCAGAACTGGATGGGGTACAGATTTTTTTTAAAAGGAGAAGCCTAATAAGATCATGAACCCCATTTTTAAAGGTGAAGAAAATAAATCCCAAAGAAGTGTGCCATCTTTTTGCTGTTGTCGTCTCACCTGGAAATTCTGATCCTTCTGCCTCAATCTCTCTAGTGCTAAGTGCTATGATTACAGGTTGGTGTATTATTCAAAGTCAAATCCACAATGGCCAGTCTCAAAAGCCACTGATCAATCTTGTATAACACAATTTCTGTGCCCTGACATGGACATCAGTGGCAAACACTTGACAACATAGCTCTTTCTGATAAGGGACAATCCCAAGTTCTGGGTGCACATGTTGAGTATATGCTAAGCATTCTGTGGCATCTGCCTACTACTTTCTCTGATGACCAAAATATAAAAGAATTCTGAATAAGAACAACCTTTAAAGACAAAGTAGACAGCTATGTTATATTACCTCATTAATCCTCTTCAAACCCCTCTTCAAATCTGGAATCCAATTTTCAAATGAAGAAACTGAGTCTCGTAGATGTTAAGTCACTGGCCCATGGGCTTGAGTAATAGGCCTGGGATTCAAATCCAGATCTTGCTGGCCTTATTCTTTCAACTACTCTATGCTGCCTACTCTTATAATCTAATTCAAATAAATCATGCACTTCTGCTTCCAGGCAGAAAGCCTTCAAAGTCCGTAATATGAATCTTGGGGCCGAAAAGGACAAAACCACCATGTGAGGAGTTTAGGGATTTGGATCAGATCTTGTTACTTTTATGGTTTTTAATTCACAGAACAAAAATCATGCTGACATGTTTAAGTCTCTTTTTTGTTTTGCCAAAGCATATGTCAGTATAAGGAAGGAACAGGAAAATTAAAACTTGATCCACTGATTCAAAAAACTTAATCCTGCTGAAATACTAGGAGAGGCAGAAAATAAATGAATGTAAGGCTGGGAGAAACCTCCTAACCCTCTCTACAAAGATCTTATTGAAGTATTTCAATCTGGTATTTCATACATAATTTGAAATAGGTATCCCACAGTTGAGAACCTTTAATAAAAATTTTAGCCAGTTTTCCCTGCTTTTGTTTTCTTCAATATACATTTTTTTTTATTTTATTTCTGTATGTGTATGAATGTACTGTCTGCATGCAGGTTTGTGCACCCGTGTCGTGCAATGTTGCGGAGGTCAGAACAGGGTGTCGGATTCCCCTGGAACTGAGTTCTCCTGGAATTGGAGTTTCAGACGGTTCTCGGCCACCATGTGGGTGCGGGGAATCGAACCCGGGAACTCTGTAAGAGTAGTTGGTGCTCTTAACCGCTAGGCCATCTCTCCAGCCCTCAATATACATTTTTAAAAAACATAAATTGAGACTCAAAAACCTTAACAAAAGGGGCCACAGAGATGGCTAAGAGCACCAGCTCTTAGGACCAGATTCAATTCCTAGCACTAACGTAGTGGCTAATAACTGTCGGTAACTCCAGTTCCAGGGAAGTCCAACACCCTCTTCTGACTCCACAGGCATTGCACGACAAGGGTGCACTTAACACGCATGTGAGCAAATACACTCAGACACATAAAAATAATATTTAAAAAAACCTTAACAAAAGATTATATGAAAATTAAATTACGTATAATTTGGCTATAATACAACGTATTGCTTTGTATTTGTTAATGTAAATGTTACGTTATACTATTAACATCAGTTTTTAAATGTAATTGTGTCTAATTATAACTGACATTATAAAAAATATTTGTTTCAGAATTCAAATACACAATCAATTATTAAAAACATAGAAGGAACCAGGCGTGGTGGCGCACGCCTTTAATCCTAGCACTCGGGAGGCAGAGGCAGGCGGATGTCTGTGAGTTCAAGGCCAGCCTGGTCTACAGAGCTAGTTCCAGGACAGCTGGGGCTATAGGGAGACCCTGTCTCGAAAAGACCAAAATAAATAAATAAATAAATTAATTAATTAATTAAATACATGGAAGGAAAAAGCAGGAAGTACAACAAGGACAGGAAAGAAATTGGGGATGCTGGGCACAAGAATGCCAACAGGAAGAAGGGCAGGTGCATGCTGGCTCAGGTGCTGAGCTTATACTGCACATTAAACACAAGATGAGACACTCAGGCCAACAGCAAGGCAATGGTTTTGAACTCAGACCAATTTCACTGCCAACTCTACCACTCAAAAGGTGGTCCATGGGCAAACTGCTTAAACATTCTGAGTCTCAGTGTCTCTGCCTCAAAGATGAAGATGAGAAAAAACACATTACAGGGTGATTCAGAGAAGTAGAGACAACACATATAAAGTACCAATAAAGACAGCAGTATATAGTAGTCTCAAATGAATGATAGTGTTTATGAATGTCTTAATCAAACACATTTAATTACTTCCTCATGAAGCAACAAGGGCACATCTGTTTTAGAAAAGAAACATACTGCAGTATATTATGGAAATATTTTAATCCCTTTCCAGACCAGTGATTAATACATCTGGTCATCTGCAACTCACATTCATGATGGGGTTCTGAGACTGTACTTGGGTTTGCACTCCAGGCTCCTGAGCATCCACTCTGCATTGCTTATCACACAATGGCTGAGCTCCTCGTGCTCCAGGCCAGATCTTGGGCCAGCATGGCACACATGGGAGATGAAGCATGCCTGGTCCAACATTTCCAGAGATTCAGTCAACTGGCAGAAGAAACTTATTAAGCACTGCTAAGAAAAACCATGACTTCTGCTAGGACCATCTTTGCAAGGAACATGCAGATTGCTAGCATAATTTATCTGCCTTGGGGTGTGGAAAATGCCTAGAGATATACAGCAATGTGTCACACGCAGAAAAGAAAGGGCATTCTAGGGGAAAAGCACAGTGGGTGTGACAGGAGAACACGAGGGTGGTAAGGGCACATCAGGGTCAAATTGGTGCTGCAAGCCTGGAGTTTTCAAATACTTTTACCAAAAGCCTGTTTTCATTAAAAAAAAAAAAAAAATTTAGAGTACCCATTTCTAAAACACATTTTAAAAAAAGAGTACTCCAGTTGATGAGAAAAAGTGAGGGGAGCGTGCAACCCCAGACTACAAAGTTCCGCAGGCCCCGCCTTCGCTCACGCTACCACTGGAGGCTGAGTGACTTAAGCTATTTTAAACTCTAAGCCTTGGTCTTCTCATCTGGAAATAAATCCCCAAACAGACCAGCACCTCTGTTTCACTTCTGAGAGGCTCAGACTCAATGGATACATGGGAAGGAGTCACCCCCAAGCCTGCTAGAGTATTAGCACTCAGAGGACATGGCCTATCTTTCGTTGTTGCTACTGCTTAGGTTTTGGCAACCCTTGAGGCATCTTCAAGTAGTGAACAGCTTATTCAAGGCAGTTTTAAGCAACAGAGAAATGACAAAGCAAAAACCCATGCCTCAGCAAATGGCTTTTCTAGGTCTGACAAGTAACTTAACATCTCATGTAAGGTTTTTGTTTTGTTTTGTTTTTGTTTTGTCTTTTTGAGACAGGGTCTCCCTGTAGCCCCAGCTGGCCTTGAACTCACAGAATATCAGCTAGCCTCCGCCTCCCAAGTGCTAGGATTAAAGGCGTGGGCCACCACGCCCAGCCCTCAAGTAAGTTTTAAAATTCATATGCTGGACTGGAGAGATGGCCTAGCGGTTAAGAGCGGCGACCGCTCTTACAGAGGACCCGGGTTCGATCCCCAGCACCCACATGGCGGCCGAGAACCGTCTGAAACTCCAATTCCAGGAGAACTCCAGTTCCAGGGGAATCCGACACCCTCTTCTGACCTACGCTGCATTGCATGACACCGGTGCACAGACCTGCGTGCAGACAGTACATTCATACACATATGGAAATAAATAAATTAAAAAAAAATAAAATAAAATAAATAAAATTCATATGCTTCAGTCTTCCATTTTCAACATTCACTCACTCATTCACTCATTCATTCACTCATTCATTCAATCTATGGCTTCAGCAACTGTTTACTGGGTATCTTATTATATTATGGTAGCAGCAAGGGACATTAAGTACCCATGACTGCTTAAAGAAAGCAATTCTTAAAACAACACACAGCCAATCACTAAGTTACAATTAAAATAAGCACCATAGGGATATAAAGAGTTCTATGAATATAACTGGCAGAGGGAATCTGATCAAGCTTTCCTGGGACCCACAGAACTAAATATGCAGATATTTATGGTAAACATTTAAGATGAAGGGGGGTCATTCTCATCAGAGGGAGTATCAAGTGAAGAGGTAAGAACACCACTCTTGGACTGACAAAAGGCAGTATGACTGAAGAACAGAAAGCAGAGAGTAAAGACTATCCAAAATGAGGAGGACCACACAGGCTTTTCAGTGTCATATGGAGTTAGGCATGTAAGGGGATATTATTCAGCCTTTAAGAGGAGTGTGATTCTAATACATGCTAAACATGTATATACCCAAGTGAAATAAGCCCAACTCAAAAGGACAAGCACTACAGGTTCATGTACATGAAGTTTCTAGAGTAGTCAGATTCCCAAAGGCAGAAAGAACAATGTCTCCCCAGGTGCAGGAGACAGGGGGTGCTCTCTCTTTACTAGATGCAGTTTCAGATTTGTAAGATGAAAACCATTCTGCCAACTGGTGCACAACAATGCAGATATACTAATGTTACTCAACTCTATAGTTAAAACAATGAGTAAGGTAAAAATTTTAATGTATACTTTAATCACATTTTTTTAATTTATTTTTTTTTATGTGCATGAATGTACTGTCTGCATGTAGGTTTGTGCATCCGGGTCGTACAACGCTGTGGAAGTCAGAAGAGGGTGTCGGATTCCCCTGGAACTGGAGTTAAAGACGGTTCTCAGCTGCCATGTGGGTGCTGGGGATCGAACCCAGGTCCTCTGCAAGAGCAGTCAGTGCTCTTAAGCACTAGGCCATCTTTCCAGCCCCCAAATCACATTTTTTTTTTTAAGGAGGAAGAATTCTAGCAGATTGTTCCCATAACACAAAACACCATAAGAGGTTCAGGAGGCAAAGGAAACCTGCCTAGACTTATATTTTGTATAGACAGCCATGTGCAGGCCAGATCTTAGAAGACAGAGACCAGGCAGAAGGCCCTGGGCAAGGAGCTGGAGACCCAGCCTGCAGCAGCCTCTTGGCTGGGTGATGAAGACAGCAGCCTTTTCCGCTGGGGTCAGGGAGCCTCCCAGCACAAGGCAGGGGTTTTGGCTGAGCAGGCAGGGTCACACTTTGTTTGTACAAACTCAGCCAGGCAGGTCTTCCAGTAACATCCTGGATGGGGGCCTTCCTGCAGAATTCCTTGAGTGTGTTCCCATGACAATAAGTAGAGGGCATGCCCCGCTGGTAACTAACAACAGAGAAACCACTGGCTCAAATACTTCCCATTGTCTCTACCAAATGGGGCACAAAGCTGCACACCACCAAAGAAAACCCCAGCGAGCTGGGGCATTACAGCAAACTCCATTTACTATGTGACAGGCATAATTCTCAGAAGGATCTTTGGTCACTAAAAAAATAGCTTTAAACACAAAATGTGCTTTGAAGCCAAGAAGAAGGAAGCTGGGACCCTGCTCTGCCACTTGTTAGCTTCAGAACTCTGAGTTTGCTATTCAACCTCTAAACCCAATTTCCTCATGTTCTGAATGAAAGTGTGGCTATTACTAAGGCAGATGCAAGGATTAAATGAAACGATGGGTGGCAAGGGTTTGGCACACTGCCAGCGCATGTGCACTGCAGGAGCTCAATGCAGGGTGGCCACACTATTTTTCTTACTATGGAATCTCCAGGACTTGGGGGCAATAGGATGTGAGTGGTGAGGGAGAAAACACATGAAAAGGATTTGGTTCCTTGAAGCTTGGGTGGGAATGGATGGTGAGCAGCAAAGGTCCAGAAGGGCAGAGGGCCAGACCCAGTGGCAGAGGCCTGTAATTTCAGTTATGTGGGAGTTGCTAAGCCCAGAGCACTGCCAAGTTCAAGGCCTGCCTGAGCTAGAGAGTGAGTTCAGGGATAGCCTGGGCAATGTTACAAGACCTTGTATCAAAACCAGAAAGAAGGAAGGCTGGGTTATATAGTTCAATGATCAAGCACTTAACATTTATGAGGCCCTGGATTCAATTCCCACTAAGGAAAAAAAATTTAAAAAGCTAGGAAGAGAGGGTACCAGCAAGCAAAGGGGGCTGTAGAGGCCACGACTCCTGCTCTAGTGGTTGCAGGGAACAGGCTAAGGAGGGCAGCTGCGTTCCAGGGAAGTAAATATCAAAACATATTTCTGACAGTTCCAAGGAGAAAGCTTGCTACCCCCTCACTGGACTGCCAGGAGACTTCCCCCGAGCAGGAGCATGGGCCTGCAATCAGCAGCAGACACATGCCCTGCTTCATTGTTTGCTGGTGGGAGCTGCTCAATGCTTTGGGGCCACTAGCCCTGAAGGAAATGTTTTTGTTTGTGTAGCCCAGCCAGATTTCCTATGCTTCTAAGTACCCTACCCCCACCCCTCTAATTAACCCATCTTACATACATTAATGTCTCATAATGGCACCAAACCAAAGAAAATCATACATTTTGGAAGAATTTTTACCACCTCTAGTAATTTCAGTTCTATTTGGGCACACAACTGGCCATCTTTCTTCAAAGGACTGTTCTGTGATTGAAGTCTGGGTCCTAACTCTAACTCCTAACTGAGAGGCTTTAATTAAGCCACTGGTCTTTTCCTTTTCAGCCCAAAAGGACAGGAACCCAAGCCGTGGACTAAATAGACATAACCCTTGCTTTAGCTCCCACATACAGGAATGAGCACAAGTCTGATAGCTAAAGGAGACCCAATTCTTTTTTTTTTAATCTTTTTTAAAATGTATTTATTATTTTTTATGTGTATGAGTATACTGTCTGCATGTGGGTAGTGTACCCATGTCGTGCAATGCCACGGAGGCCAGAAGAGGGTGTCGGATTCCCCTGGAACTGGAGTTAAAGACGGTTCTCAGCTGCCATGTGGGTGCTGGGAATCGAACCTGGGTCCTCTGCAAGAGCAGTCAGTGCTCTTAACCGCTGGGCCATCTCTCCTGCCCTGAGACCCAATTCTTAACCTCTTTTCTACCACTTATATGCTGAGTACCTGTGGACACTGAAGTTTCCTCTCTGAATTGCACAAATACTGGTTATATTATATACTTACTACATGATAAACCCTGTTCCAGGGGATAGGAATATATCAATGAACAAATGGACAAAGGTCTTCCTCTCTCTTCTCAAAGCACTCACATTCTAGTGAAGAGACAGAAACAGCAAAAAAAATAAATGTAACAAAATGAAACCAGGCATGGGGGCATGCTCCTTTAATCCCAGTACTCGGGAGGCAGAGGCAGAAGCAGGATCTCTGTGAGATGGAGGCTAGCCTGGTCTACATAGTGAGTTCTAGGCTAGCTGGGGAAACAGGGAGACCCCGCCTTAAAAACAAGAATAAACCAAGACATGGGGGATCTTATTACCAGTCGGATAGTAACAGGCTCAATTATATATTTGGCTCATCATCTGAGCTCAGAATGGCTTGACTCTTGAATTTCAGCATACTTTCTCCTTGTTGGTTAGACAAATCTATCAGCTATTCTTATGAGGACATTGTACAATAAGACTGGCAAGGATATATATTATATATATA